>JAODAL010015317.1:0-84335 GCA_025379985.1 Phyllomedusa bahiana
TTAGGCAGTGGTTGGGGGGCCCCAGAGCTAGTGCAAAGTGGCGCTTAGCTCTCGGGTGATCCTTCAGGCAAGTCAGGGCTGTGTTGAAGCGTCCGGGGGCGGGGGGAGGAGGAGGGGGAGGGGGAGGAGGTATTCCTAGACCCCAAATGTTCCGACTCCCTCCCCTTGGAAAGAGGTGGCGCAAATTTGAGGGGGGGAGGAAGATGAGAAGATCAGTTTGCTATGCCCCCTGACCCAAGGTTGGGAATCAAGGCTCCCCCTTTCACTAGGCTTGATGCCCCATTTCCTCCAACTGACCCTCGCTTTAAAGGCCACAAAAAACAACATTACTGGTGGCCACCCTCCGGGCCCCCGGTCCCAAAACAAAAATCAGCATTTTCCCCTTCCCCCCACCCAAATAGAGAGTAAAATGCAGGAAATGGAGACCTTGCTGATTGATAAAACTGGAGAAAAAAAATTTTTTTGCGTTGCTTCACTTCCCAAATTTACGGTGGAAACAACTCAGCGCGTAACAGCAGAGAGTGCCAAGTAGGCGTAGCGGCAGCAGCGCAGCAAGGTGGCAGAAGCCAAAAAGGTGACCTCTGGCAATTTTTGTTTACCCCCTCACCAACGATGCAATCAGGGCACCCCCAAACACACGGACAGCTTAAGATCTGGGCACAACTATCTCGTCTAAACACCGATGTTTTTGCTGTTTCCGGACCCAATAGATTCTGGGTATCCAAAATGGACGAATGGCCCGAGCGGGCTCATCCCGCCAAAAAGGGTTGTCCCGCCCAGCAGCCAGCGTCATATTGAGCGGACCTTTAGCACAGCTGGAGGAGTCAAAAACAGACAAACGCATCCGGCTTTCCCCCAATAATGGGATCGTTTGACTTTTTCAAGATGAATCAGGCATGGATCTCTGATGATTTTGTGGTCCCCAATTGCCGAGGGCACTGATTAGTTTCCGGTCTACTTTCACATTCCATTTCAAACATAATTGGTCCGCTTGAAAACTTTTTTTTAATGATCATTCTTACTGCAATTTTTATTCTCTTTTCCCACCAGTTTCATTTTGCTGGTTTTGCTGGTGAGGAGACTGTAAAGACATCAAGTTT
Source organism: Phyllomedusa bahiana (assembly GCA_025379985.1). Lineage (NCBI taxonomy): Eukaryota > Metazoa > Chordata > Amphibia > Anura > Hylidae > Phyllomedusa > Phyllomedusa bahiana. The sequence goes on from JAODAL010015317.1 coordinate 1,101, forward strand.
TCAATGACTACACCAGTATCCATTTACTCACTTTATCTTAAGAAGTTTGCGCAATTGTCCAATAGTTTTTGAGGTCATGTTGCCTGTGATATACAGCTTAATTATGGTCCTTTGGAACAGAAATGTGACTTCTAAGATGGCATTTCTCCCTCACAATTTTAATAGTGGCATAGAAGTCATATTTATAATTTTTTGGGGTCATGTAGCTGTGAGATACAGTAATAATCATGGTCCCTTTTGGGGAAACAGAAATGTGGCTTCTAAGTGGTCATTTCTCCCTCACAATTTTTATAGTGGCTGAGAAGTCATTTTTATAATTTTTTGGAGTCATGCGCTTGAAAATGCAAATCTATACTACAGTCCTATTATAAAAAATATGTTGATTTTAACAGACGTTTGTTCTTCACATGACCAAAGTGGCTCAAGGGTCATGCTTTGAATTTTTGGGGTATTTTTCTTTGAAATGCAGCAATACGAGAGTCCGATTCAAAAATTTGTTTTTAACAACTTTGTTCCTTCACAATTGTCCAAATGGCTCAAGTCATGCTTTGAATTTTTGGGGCATTTGCTGTGACATGCAGCTATACTAAGTCCTATCTAAAAAATGTTGTTTCTATCAACAATTGTCTCTTCACAATTATTCAAGAGTGGCTCAAGTGTGATGGTGCTGTCAGAAACAGGACTAGGTAGGACACATTGAATGGACACATATTTGCAAAATGACTTGTTTTTGCAGATCTTTAGCATAAGCTTATCAATCCCTTTATTGAGACAAACTATTTAATGACATAAAAAAAAGAGAAACAAAGACATGGTGGGATTCCATCCTATTTTAAAAATGTGTTTTCTAGAATTAAAGTACTAAAAAACTTGCATCTTTTACACATCAATGCCATTCTAGTGAGATTTCTTTTTTGGACTTATTGTTGAAAGGAGATATAGAAAATCAATGTGTAATAAGTACCATATACAGTAAGTCAGTGTCAGGCAATTCATTGTTACATGCAAAAAGTTGTCACCCAACACATGTGATTCAGAATTTACCTAAGGGGGAATTTATCAGGGCCAGATGCATATGTAAGCGTAGAGAAGACTATGAAAAAGAAAAAAAAACATAATTTCTCAAAGATTGTTAAGTAGAGGTTACTCAGCTGATCATATTCGCAGAACCATACAATTGGTGGATAGTAGAGAATGAACTACACTTCTAGATTCAGTTAAACGTAAGAAAGAGAATGATAAAAGTGTTTATTTCACCACACAATACAGTTCCCAATATCCTCAGGTTATCAAAATAATTAAAACATTTTTACCTACGCTATATGTTGATCCCACTTTGAAATCCATTTTACAACAGGGCTGTAAATTTGTAGCGAAAAAATCTCAGACAATAGGAAACATTATTTCGCCTAGCAATATTACTAATCATACAGTGAATCCAACATTGGCAAATTTGATTAGCACAAAAGGTAGTTTTAAATGTGGTCAAAAGCGATGTGGCACTTGCCAATATATGCATAAATCATTCAGCTTTAAATCGGTGGTAACTAACAAAGAATATAAAATAAGGGATCAGGTAAATTGTCGTACTCATCATGTAGTCTACATGATTTTTTGTAATACATGTAACCTCCAGTATATAGGATGTACATCAAGGAGTTTATCTACCCGTATTAGGGAACATGTGTACGACATTACCCATCCTAGTCTTAGATCCCTGTCTGGAGCCTCACGACACTTTAGAGATGAACATGGTGGTACTGTAGGAAATTTTCGTGTATTAGTCTTGTTAAAAAACCTATAAGAGGAGGGGATTGGTTGAAACACCAGAGAGATAGAGAAGCCTTTTGGATCCTCATTTTAAATACAAGGTATCCACTAGGGTTAAATTATAAAAGTGATCTAATGTACATTTATTAGGTGTTTATTTCTCCTTTTTTTTTTTTTATTAAAATTGTGTTTCTCTCTCCTCTTTTTTCTCCTCTCCAGTTGCCGCTTTCTTCTTTGTTTTATTGGCTTAAACCATATTATGTCTGTGTATATATCGTGTTGAGTTTTCTTAGCACAGGCAAATTAGGAGTTAAGCTTCAGGTGTTCTCTTGATGTTAATTATTTATAAGCACGTCACCATGCTACATGCACTATGCTACTTTAAAAGTCCAAGTCAGGACTTGAAACACGTCATGATTTTAACTTTTTGATAACGATTTTTGGGATGTACTTAATAAAGTGTTTTTGGATCTTTTAACCGAAGTGCTGGAACAACATTTCTTTTTACTATTTGAAAATATCTCATATACTTTATTTTTTGGTTGCATTATCATTTTTCATTACAGCGATAACCTTTTTAGTTTTATGTCTGGAGGCCATTGCTGATTTTCTGTAGTCGTCTGCAGCCTTCCTCAAATGACACAGTGCTCAGCAGCTACAGTAAAGCAGCAACAACAGGCCAGCTAACTAGTGCTCATGTCCACCACATAATTATCCACTTTGCATTCATGCAAAGTGGATAATTTCTTTAGTGAGAGCTAACACGCCATAAGGGGTGAAGGGACACAGAACAAAATGAACATACAGATAAAGTATAATAATTTATGACATACCATAGAAGATACAGAAACAGAAATGTACATGCACTATAGAGTGATGAAAATGTACACTATGAGAAATTCTAGAACATACTACAAGATAAAGAAACAACACCAAGAAAGGAGCCAAGCAAATAAACTAGATCATATCAGAGCAAATAAATAATAATTAAAGACTATCGGCGACATGTATGATTTATGGTGCTTAGATGCCAATTTTGAAGCGCATTATAATAGTGTAGAATGCGCCTGAATATATGAACGGATCTACTGTGGGTCCACAAATCAGGCACAGGTAAACCACTTTTAAAGTGTTTACTTGTTCCAGATAATGCGCCTTAGATTGCCTGTACTGAAGCTATAAATATGTAGCTTTGTACAGTTCTAGTGCGCCCTGCCTCCCGCATGCCCCCGAAATCAGGCGAATTACAAACTGTAATGCACTTGATATTGGCCAGAAAACGCCAGACGTCTGGTGCAGCCCCATTCATACGTGTCGCCCTATGTATATAAAAATAAAACGTGAATGGTGAAAGCGTAATTTTATTTAAATAAATAATGAATAAAGGTGATTAAGACAAAGGGCCACATGTATGAAAGCCTGTCTAGGTCTAAAACTCACTTTGTTGCCCATAGCAACCAATCAGAGCGCTTCTTTCATTTCATATCATCTTGAAAAATGAAAGCGGCGTCTGATTGGTTACTATGGGAAACAAAGTGAGTTTTAGACCTAGACAGTTTTCATATATGTGGCTGTTTATTGAATAATCAAGAAGTGCACATACTAGCAACTATTAATAAAAGTGATTAACAACCAAATAGCCTGTTGAACAAAAGACATAATTATAAATTAACTGAAAACAGTGTAAAACAACCTACTGTTATAATGGTGTCTAAGCGCCATAAATCATACATTTATGTTTTTTTTTGAGTAATGGCTTCTTCCTGGTAGAGTGGCTTTTCAGCCCATGTTGATACAATACTCATTTCACTGTGAATAATGACACAATCCTGCCAGCTTCTGCCAGCATCTTCACAAGGTCTTTTGCTTTTGTTCTTGGGTTGATATACTCTCAGAAACCATCTCCTTCCTGAGCGGTATGATGGCTGGACATTCCCATCTTGTTTTTACTTGACTAATTATTTGTACAGATGAACGAGGCACCTTCAGGTACCTGAAAATTGCACCCAAGCATGAACCAGACTTGTGCATGTCCACAATTCTCTTTTGAATATCTTAGCTGATTTATTTAGACTTTCCCTTGATGTTACACACAGAAGCAGTGTGTTTCTGGTGTGCTTAAAAATACATTCACAGGTGTGCCTCTAATTAACTCAAATGTTGCCAATAAACCTATCAGAAGCTTCCAAAAACATGGCATTTCGCAATTATAAATAATTGTGGTAATCCTAATTGACCTAAAATGGGTAAGGTTTATTCTGATTTCATGTCAGATAGTGATAAAAACATGCATATGTTTCTTTTTATATAGTGTATGTAAAATTCTGGTTTCAACTGTAGGTAGTTGTACTTTAGCTTATTTATTCAGTAATAGTGTGATGTGTTATTTGTGGTGGGCTGTTTTGCATTTGGCAGCATTGTCTGCTCTTTCCTGGATTTGAAACAGGACACCTTTGTACCCATTCTTGAGACCAGACATCATTTTGGATTGAAGGGACATTCTCAACTGTATCCCATCTTTATTCCAATAGGGGGTAAGTCAGGTCCCAAACCTTAGGGATATGTTTCCTTCCAGGCTATATGATTTATATCTGCATCAAAGATGTAGGCATCTTTTAATGTACATACGTATACAATTAGTGTTGAAGGATTTTATCGACAAGTTGAAATCAGGCAAGTTGGTTTTTATAGTGAATCGAAATTTCCAGTCATGCTGATAATTAAGGTTAAAAACTGTGCATCATCTATTAAGATGGCCATTTTCGGGCGCTTCCTGTAATTTTGCGGCAGCAAATCAGATTACAGAATAGAGGCAGGGTGAGATGTGTGACGACGTCATGACTGGATTGTATGGTTGCGATGGCTGGAAAAATCACATGACTCGTTATACATAGATCAGCGTTTCCTGTGTTCACCTCAGTGTCTCTCAGTGTCTCATAGGGAAGGACCTGCGCTCTGCCTGTGGCCAAACAGCTCAGCGAAATTAGCCTATTTCGCACAGAGAAAACCTCTACTATTAGCTGTGAACCTCCAATTTAGTAGATTCGAGATTTGAAAGATTTTATGTAGTAGCTAGAGAATTTTAAAGCAAATCTACTGCTGTAAATTTCACGGCGGACTGAGCGGGGGAGCAGTGTAGACATTGTATGGAATATTCTTTATTATTAACATTTGCGATTGAAATTTTCCTGGATATTTGGGCAGCCTGAAAACTTATATTGGATACACGAACCCTTTCTAGAAACTGCAGGTCGCTTTGTTAGCTGCAAACTCCACTTTTATCAGTATACATTTCAGATAGGTTTCATTTTCATTTTACCCATTACACCTGTGACTGATGATATATCCACCTTGCAGTTAAATTAACACAGGTTGTTTGTTGGCCAAAAATACAGTGTATCGTACGAAAACACACAGTTACGTGTTTGACTTTTGCGTCACCCTGCAATGTTCATTGACGCAGCAGCTACTAAATCTAAAAAACAACAATTCTGTATTCAACACAGGTGAATAGAAAGGGCAAAAAATATCGTTTATTATACCAAAACATAACAGTTACGTGTTTTTTGACTTTTGCGCACCCCGCATTGTATCATTGACGCAGCATCTACGATAAATCTTAAAACAGCAATTCTATATTCACCACAGGTGAATTCAAAGGTCCAAAAAATCCCGTTTATAATAACAAAACAAAACCCTTACGTGTTTTTTGACTTTTGCGCACCCACATTGTTCATTGACGCAGCATCTACGTAAATCTATAAACAGCAATTCGATATTCACCACAGTAATTGAAAGTTGCAAAAAATACCGTTTATTATACCAAAACATCAAGTTACGTTTTTTTTGACTATGCGCACCCATCATTGTTCATTGACGCTGCATCTACGTAAATCTTCAACAGCAATTCTATTATTCACCACAGGTGAATTGAAAGGCAAAAATACCGTTTAATATATCAAACATAACAGTTTACGTGTTTTTTGACTTTGCACACTCCAGCATTGTCATTGACGTAGCATCTACATAAATCTTATAACAGCAATTCATATTCACCACAGGTGAATTGAAAGGTGCAAAAAAATTCGTTTATTATACCAAAACAAAACAGTTACAGTGTTTTTTGACTTTGCACACACAGCATTGTTCATTGACGCAGCAACTAGTAAATCTTAAAACAGCAATTTCTATATTCACCACAGTGAAATGAAAGGGGCAAAAAATACCGTTTATTATTATACCAAAACATAACAGATACGTGTTTTTTGGACTTTGCCCGTCCAGATTTGTTTGATAGACACCTTGCAGTTACAATGTGACTCCAGCAATTTTGTTTATGATTAGAGGGCTTTGAGAATAGCTGTGATTTTGCCGTCTTAATAAGAGACTTACCAAAACTATCCATACCTTCTCAAATTGTTTATATTTCTGACATGGGAGCGAAAATGTCAGGTGGTAAGAGAGCAAAGAGGGGGGTAGACACAATGGAGGTAGGGTCGAGAGAAGGTTTGCTCCCATCCAGTGCTGGTGACAACCCGCATGCCAGCGATCGTCAGTTGCAGGACCGCAGCCCTGTCATCGCTGGGTCAGGGCACTGTGCATCTAAGTAACGAACATCGTCGCCATCTGTCCTTCAGTGGTTAATGCAACCTAGCATCTAGCATCTACCTCCTCGTCCTCGCAGTCATGGCCACAAATGGCCGTCATCAGCAGCATCAGCATCCGTCAACTTGAAGCAGTCCCAAATGTCAACTCATGTACCCACCATTGTGATAACCATTGTCTGAAGACCTCTTTGATGACAAAAATACGGTTGGGGTCAGAAGGCATGTTAAAAGATCAAGAGGATGAATTTCGTCTGCTCTGACACCAGTTACTGATCGCCATCAAAGGAGGTGAATGGAAGCCGGTCAATCGGCAAAAATCCGGGCGGCTCGGCTAACGCCATGCATGCCCTTGCTTGTATCCCGCAGCTTCTTGGATGCAGAAAGTCAGGACAACCAAGTTCACCTGTGTTGTTGATGAATGATGATGACGACATTGCGGATCCATCTGGTCTTTCCGAAAATTTTGCTCGAGCGCTTCATCAATGGACCGCGGAGGAAGACGATGGGGTAGTGTCAATACGGGTCCCGCACAAAAAGGGTAGAGGGCGGTCGCAGAAGTCCGCTGATATGATTCCGCCAGCCACGGTCAGCGCAAACCCCCTCCCTCGCTTATCGCCGTCAAAAGTTCCAGGACCTCTCAAGCCTGGGCCTTCTTTTGAGCAAGCTCTGATTCACCAGCGATGTCATATGCCGCCTTTGCGCGTAAACAGCTAAGTAGAGTGCAGAACCTTAATGTTAACCACCACCAACAGTTTAGTCACATGCAGCGAATGCATGAGTTAAATGGAGGGAACACTTGGCCAAAAAAGGCAGACCGACGCCGGGCCCCAACCACTGTCCTCACCCTCCTGTCTCCGCCTTCTCCTCTTCCGCCACCACCAAGCATTCCCAGCGGCCCATGTCTTCAGAGTCAGGATCCGGGACTCAAGCCACGTCCGCTTCAGCCTCCAACCGTCGCCCGAGTACCAGCAGCACCATCCAGAGACCCATCCTACCCCTTCTCCTCCGCCAGTTTGACGACCTGCACGCCGTACAGCACCAGTCTAGCAGCCAGCCTTCTGTCTCCCCAGGTTTGGGAGCAGAAGAAACACGTTACACCCAAAACCATCCCAAAGCCAAAAGCAGAAATGGTGGTGGACACAGATGGGTTCCGCAACGTTCATGGCCCTCGCCGCCCCAAACCAGATGCCGAGCAGGCGCTTTTCTTTGCCAGAAAAGCCGTCCCGCCTGGCCAGCACCGTGGCATCTAAAATTTCAGCGCGTTGTCCTGCATTCTGTGTCCGGAAAAGTCCCATCACACATCCACCGACACATGGACTAGTAAGTGCATGGGGCAAGGCCGCTATATCTCTGTGACAGCTTCACTGGGTGAGCTGGGTGGGATGTCTCGGGGGGTGGACAGGTGTCTCTCAGGCTCGCGCACGTCTCTTCAAAACCGCAGGGATGGTGCCAGGGCTCTTCCCCAAGGTCCTTGGTGGCATCACGTGCCAGAGACACCAGGCCGTGTTGAAATTAAATCAGCCTTGAAGACCGCCACACACAGGTCAGAGCTGTGGACGGCTCAACGCAACGAGACTGGCCGAGCGCTGGCAGGGTGAAGAGAAACTTGTGCTCAGGCCAAGGTGAGTGCGATCACGGGCGAAATCTGCTGGCCGCCCTTAAGATCGTTAGGCTGGAGCACATCCCTTGCTGGCACATGTCATGACCTTGTCGTCCAGAATTTCTAAAGAGCTACCCGGGTCTGACTGCCTGCTGAAAGAAGGCTCGAGGTCCTGAGTTCGCACGGGGAGAGGCGGTCCGCCGTTCGCCACCCTGCTTCGTCCCGCCTGGCTGCCGTTGCAGCGTCAGCTCGGCCTCCCCGTCAACCGCTCATTGTTGACGTGGCAACCGCTGAATTCCACCCTCCACATGCTCCACGATTGTGGCAGAACGCAATGCAGTACGCGTACGAAGTGACACATGGCCTGACAAGCAGCGGAACGGACTCGGGGTGTTGAACCACCGAGAGTGGAGGCAGATGAAAGACTCATGCAACATCCTTGCCAGTTTTGAAGAAGCCCAAAATGGGTCATGCGGACAATGCCCTTGTCAGCATGAGCATGTGGTGTTCTTAGTTCAGGAACGATCGTTGGACACTCGAACAACAGGTCTCAGCCACGACGGAGAGGAGACGGACACAGATGCGGACACGGAGCCTTTGTCTCCGCAAATCCACAAGGCCCCGACATTTCACAATTCATCGTCTCCATTAGGCAGTGGTTCGGGGTCCAAGCTAGTGAAAGTTGCGCTCAGCTCTCAGGGTGCACCTCTCAGGCAAGTCAGCTGTGTTTGAAGCTGTGCCGGAGGCCAGCGGAGGAGGAGGAGGAGAGGAGGAGAGGTATACTAGACCCAAAAAGTTACCGACGTCCCTGCCTTGGAAGGAGGTTGGCGCGAATTTGAGGCGGAGGAAGAGATAGGAAGATCAAGTTTGCTAGTGCCCCTCGACCCAGAGGCTTGGGAAATCAAGGCGCCATCTCTCACATGATGCTTGATTGCTCCATATTCCTCACCAACCGTTCCTCGCATTAAGGCCATCAAAATGAACAACAGTTACTGGGGGCCACCCTCCTGGATCCCCTGTTACAAAACAAAAATCACACTTTCCTTCCCACCTCACCAAATAGAGAGTAAAATGCAGGAAATGGAGACCTTGCTGATTGATCAACTGGAGACATCTGTTGCGTCTGCTTCACGTTTCCAAATGTACGGTGGAACAACATCAGCGACGTAACAGCATAGAAGTGCCAAGTAGGCGGTAGCGGCAGCAGCACAGGCAAAAGTGGCAGAAGCCTAATAGTGACCTCTGGCAATCTTGTTTACCACCTCCACAACGCATGCAATGCAGGCACACCTCCAACACACAGAGATCAGCTTAAGATCATGGTGCACAACTATCTGCGTCTCACACACGATGTTTTTGCATGTTTTCGGACCCAATAACTTCTGGTATCCAAAAATGGACGAATGGCCCGACTGCTCCATACCCGCATAGAGGTGTGTCCAGCCCCAGCAGCCAGCGTCAAATCTGAGCGGACCTTCAGCACAGCTGGAGGAGTCATTCAAGACAAACGCATCCGGCTTTCCACAGATAATGTGGTCGTTTGACTTTCACAAGATGAATCAGCATGGACCGCTGATGAAGTTTTGGCCCAATTGCCGAGTCACTGATTAGTTTGCCGGTCTACTTCACATTCCTTTTCAAACAGAAATGAACCGCTTGAAAACTTTTTTTTTTAAAATGATCATTTCTTACTGCAATTTTTATTCTCTTTCCAACAGTCATATTTTGCTGGTTTTTGCTGTGAGAGACTGTAAAAGACAGCAAGGTTTCATGACAACACCGTATTCCATTTACTCATTTATCTTAAGAGTTTTCCATTGTCAATAAGTTTTGAGGTCATGTTGCTGTGAGATACAGCTATAATTATGTCCTATTGAACAGAAATTTGACTTCTACGTGCATTTTTCTCCCTCACAATTGTTAACAGTGTCTGATACTTCATATTTATAATTTTTTGGTACATGTAGCTGTGAATACAGTAAGTAAACCATGGTCCGTTGCGGAACAGAAAATGTGGCTTCTAAGTGGCATTCTCCCTCACAATTTTTAATAGTGGCTGAGAAGTCATTTTTTAATAATTTTTTGGTCATGCCTGCTTTGAAATGCAGCAATACTCCAGGTCCTATTATAAAAAAAATGTTGATATTAACAGACATTTGTTCTTCACAATTGACAAAGTGGCTCAAGGGTCATCTTGAATTTTGGGGGCATTTCTTTTGAAATGCAGCAATACAGAGGTCCTATTCGAAAAAAATGTTGTTTTTAACAACATTTGTTCTTCACAATTGTCCAAAGTGGCTCAAGGTCATGCTTTGAATTTTTGGGGGCATTTTGCTGTGACATGCAGCATACACAGCCATTCAAAAAAAATGTTTTTCTAACAGACTTTTGTTCTTCAAAATTATAAAGAGGGGCTCAAGGGGATGGTGCTGTCAAAAACAGGAATAGTAGGCACTTTTAATGGGAACATATTGCAAAATGACTTTTTTCAAGATCTTTACAAGCTACAACCCCTGTTTTGAGAAACCCTTTAATACAATAAAAAAAAAGAGAAACAAAGACATGGTGGGATTCCACCCTATTTTAAAAATGTTTTTTTCTAAAATTAAATACAAAAAAAACTTGCATGTACAAAATACTTTTAAAAAAATTCCTCTGAATTTTACAAGGGGGGTACAGGAAAACTTTCCAGATGTAGGTTTTCAGAAAACATGGAGTATGGACACGGGCGAGAACAAAGTACGAGACCCTTTCCCCCCAGCATTTAGTAAAATAAAAAAGAATGCCAAGATAAAGGGCACCTGGGTGAACAGGGCGTTAAAACCCCCTATTTCCAAGTGAAGTCAATTTGGGCCACCTCAAACGGAGGCAAGCTACCCCGGGATTTCTTGGGACTGAGGAAGGCTGGGTTCTAAAACTTCCGCTTCCGCACTCTGCTTAGCACACAGTTTTTTGTTGTTTCTCACAGGGGATTTTAACCTGCGTGTTAATAGAGACGGACCCCAGCCTGGGCTCTCACCGCACCCACGTACTCCGGCCCGGGTCATGCGTGGCCCAGGACAGGGTATGGGTTAATTTTCCCAGTAAAAAACTAAAATGAGGGGTGAAAAACTTTTTTTTTTCCCCGGAAATTTTTTAAAAAGGGGGGGGCATGCAGGTTTGGGGTCATGCTTTTGGCCCAGGACAGGGAAAATTCAAAGGGTCCAGTTCAAGTAAAAATGAGGGGTTAAAAATCATACTGCCCTTTCTGGCATTTTTTAAATTTTGGGGGGTAAAATGCAGGTTTAAAGGGTCACTGGGGTCCCAAGACAGGGATAGTAAAAGGGTCTGTGACTTTTTTTCTGTGACTTTTTTTAACCCTTTAAAGTGTGTTCCTAAGATGTAGAAACAAACCCTTTTGGGCTGTTTTGGATTTTAAATTTTTCACTTCTCCCCACCCCCCTTTGGGTTTTGGGTGTAATAATGAAGGTGTTGTTGCTCTCCCCATAGATTTTAAAAATGGTCATCGCCCCAAAAATCCCCGCTCACTATTCCAAAAAAACCTTATCGATGGGGGCCGACTACGCTATCGATTGTTCTCATAAAAAACGAAAATCGCTCAACACTATATACTTTTAAAAAAATAAAATTTTTATGTTTCCCTTTGAATTTTTCTTCTTAAACCTATTTGGGCGCTGTGTCACTTTTTTTAAAAGGGCTTTTTTATACGCTTTTTTAGTTTTTTCTGTCACTATCATTTGTGACGAAAGCTTAAATAATACCCTGCTGATGATACGATTGGGCGTGATTTGATTGTTATATATGCTATTTAGCATTTTGTTACTCTATCATTTGGGATTGAAGCTTCATATGCACTATTTAGCATGTTGTCACCTTATCATTTGTGACGGAAGACTGAATATCCTGCCTGCTACCCGTTTTGGGTTTGGGTTTTAAAAAAGTATCTATGATGTAACCCGGGTTTTTCCCCCAATAAATTTGTCCCCTGAGGAGATCTGACTATTTCTTGGGTTCATCAGATAGATCTTATATTGGCCTTTAAATACTGGTAACAAAACAAAAACAAAACAAAATAATATATTAGTTATTAAATAACGGTAAATTAAACAAGAAAAAACACGCTCACCACTATGTTGACCCGATTACGTTGAAAGTCGACCATCATCAAAAGATATTCGAAAATTTTGGTGGTCTTTGACGTTTACCTTTAAAAGTCAGGAGAGCAAAACACCCTTCCCTTTCCCTTAAAACCCAAACGGGGTTTGGAAAAGCGGGAAAAAACATCCACAACAGTCAAATGGATACGTGCTACATCTTAGGAAAACACACTTGGGTTTTAAAAAAGCCACAGAAAAAAAATCACCCCCACCCATTCACTATCCCGTTTTGTACCACAGAAATGCCCCTTTAAAACCTGAAACACCCAAAAATTTAAAAAAGTGCCAAAAGGGGCAGTATGTTTTTAACCTTTATCTTATTAAACCTGGACTTTGAATATCCCTGTCCTGGAACCCCAGCAGGGCCCCCCCCAAACCCTTTCAAACCCCCAGTTTTAAAAAATTTCCCGGAAAAAGGAGTCTTTCAAACCACCTTTTAGTTTCACTTGGACATTGACAAACCCTTTTTCTGCCCCCTTTAGCCCCAAACCTGCATGCCCCCAAATTTAAAAAAAAGTGGGGAAAAAAAGGGAAGTCTTTAAAACCACCATTTTAGTTTCACCGGGACATTGACAAATCCCTTTGGCCCTGGGCCCCACAGCATGACCCCCAAAACCTGCAGACCCCGGATTAAAAATTTCGGGAAAAAAAGGGAGTTTTTCCCAACCCCCCATTTTAGTTAAACGGACATTGACTATCCCTTTCCCCCGGGACCCCCAGAAAGACCATTAAACCTGTCTGACCCCCAAAATTAAAAAAGTGCCAGGAAAAGGGGAGCCCCTTTTAAAACCACCATTTTAGTTAAACTAAAACAAAAAACTAAAACCTGTCCGGGACTGCAGAATGCCCAAATTAAACCTGCATGACCCCAGATTAAAAAGTGCGGGGAAAAAAAAGGAGTTTTTTTAAACCCCAACCATTTTTTTTTCCTGACCATATACTTTTCCCTGTCCTGGGTAGCGCTTGCCCCCTCCCATTTTATGGGGCCCAAATTTAAACCACTTGGAAAAAAACGGGGGGAAAACGCTCCTGTTCCAAACCCAGGTTTCCCTTTTTCTTGCATTTTTTTTCTCATTTTACTAAACCCGGGCTGGAGAAATTTGGTCTCTGTATTTTTTGTTCCTTTTCCGGGGCTCCATATCCATGTCCCCGAAAACCCCCAATTTTTTAAATTTTTTTCCTGTACCCCCCCGGGTACAATTCAAAGGTTTTTTTTTACCAGTTTTTTTGTACATGCAATTTTTTTTAGTATTTTTAATTCTAAAAAACCCAATTTTTTAAAATAGGATGGAACCCCCAAAATTCTTTTTTTTCCCCTTTTTTTTAATTGTTTTAAAAGGGGTTTCCTCAATACAGGGATTGATGCTAGGTTAAAGATCTTCCCAAAAACAACCCATTTTGCAATATGTGCCCATTAACAGTGTCCAAACCAATTCCTGTTTCTGACACACCATCCCCCCCTTGGGGGCCACTTTTGGAAAATTGTGAAAAAACAAAGGGTTTGGGTTTTAAGGGAAACCAAACCATTTTTTTTTTTAATAGGATCTGTAGTATAGCTGCTTTTCAAATCAAAAGGGCCCCCCAAAAATTCAAAGCATAACCCTTGGGGCCCATTTTTGGAAAATTTTGGGTGGAAAACAAAGGGGGTTTTTTTTGAAAAATTTTTTTTAAAAAAGCCCCTTATATTGCTGCATTTCAAAGCAGCATCCCCCCAAAAAAATTTATAAAAAGACTTCTCAGGCCACTTTTAAAAATTTGTGAGGGAGAAATCCCCTTTTAAAACCCCCCTTTCTTTCCAAAGGCCCCTAAATTAAAGTTAAACCACAGAAACCCATGACCTCAAAACCATTGACAATGCGAAAACTTTAAAGTTAAAGTGAGAAAAAGGGAATACGGGTTTCATAAAAACCCTTTTGCTGTCTTTTACAGTCTCCTCACAGCAAAACCAAAAAAAATGAAGTTTTTGGGAAAATAAAAAAAAAATTCCCAGTAAGAAATGATCTTTTAAAAAAAAAGGGTTTTTCAAGAGGCCCTTTTTCTGTTTGAAGGGGAAAATGTGAAGTAAAACCGGGCAACTAATGGGAAACCCTTTTGTTTTTTGGGGGCCCACAACATCAGAGATCCATCCTGATTCATCTTGTTTAAAGTAAAAACGAACCACATTATCTGTGAAACCCGGGATTGGGTTGTCTGTAACGACTCCTCCCTGGGGTTTGAAGGCCCCGTTTAAAGATATGACGCGGCTGCGGGGGCAAAAAAAACCCCAAACCTCTATGGGGAGAGGGGCTCGGGCCATTCGCCCCCATTTTGGTCCCCCAAATTTCTATTAGGCCCGGGAACACATAAAAAAAACCCTCGGTGTTGGGGACGCAGAAGTCGGCACCATGATTTTAAAAGCTGGTCTCTGTGTGTTGGATGTGTCCCTCATTGCATCCCTTTGGTGGGGTGGAAAATAAAAAATTTGCCAGAGGTCACCTATTAGGTTTCTGCCACCTTGCCTCGGGCCTGCGCCCCCCCTACGGCTACTTGGAAACTCACTGCGTCACGTCGCGGAGGGTTTGAAACCACCGTGTTTTTTGGGGGAACCCTTTAAGCAGACGCAAAAAAAGATGTCTCCAGTTGATCAATCAGCAAGGTTTTCCCTTTTTCCTGCATTTTACTCTCCTTTTTGGGGTGGGGGAAGGAAAGGGGCGATTTTGTTTTGTCCCGGGGACCAGGAGGTTTGCCACCCAAAAATTTTGTTTTTCTTTTTTGATTTTTAATCGGGGAAACCATGTTGGGGGGGCAATGGAGGCATCCAACCCACTCATGAGAGATGGAGCCTTGATTTCCCCCAACCCTTCTGGGTCGGGGGGCACTACAAACTGATTTTCCCTTTTCTTCCTCCCCCCCGCCTCAAATTCCACCTACCTCTTCCCAAGGCAGGGACGTGGGTAAGGGTGGGGGTCTAGGAATACCTCCGCTCCTTCCTCCTCCGCGCTTCGGGCACGGGTTTTAAAGCACACCCCCCTAAACTGCCTGGGGGAATGTTGCACCCTGAGACTGACCGCCCCCCCTTGCCCTAGCCGGACCCGAACCCCTGCCTAATGAAGACCGATAAAATTTTAAAAAACTTGGGGATTTGGGTGGATTTGACGGAGAAAAAGGCCTCCGTGTCCGCACCCTGTGTCCGTCCCCCCTCCCTCCCCCGCCTGGGGGGGGAAACCTGTTGTTTCAGAGTGCCCAAACCCGATGGGTCCAGAACTTTAAATCACCCCAAAGCTCATGCTGACAAGGCATTGCCGCACTGAACCTTTTTTTTGGGGCTTTTTCCCAAAAATGGCAAGGATGGTGCAGAGCTCTTTTTAAAATGCCCCACTCTCGGGGGCTTTAACCCCCCCCGAGGCCCCCACCGCTGCTGCAGGCCATGTGTCCACTTCGTACTGCCCTAAGCGGGCATTTTTTGCGCTGCTGCCCCAAACGCTGGGGCATTTTGGAGGGGGGAATTCCAAACGTGTTGCCCCCGCAACAATGAACGGTTTTTACGGGGGGGCCGAGCTGACGCTGCCCAAAGCAGCCAGGGGGAAAGAAGCAGGGTGCGAACGGCGGGGAAATGCGAACTTAACTTCGAGCCTTCCTCACAGCATTTCCCGACCCGGGGAAACTTTTTTAAAATTTTGGACGACAAGGTTCATACCTGGGCCCGGAAAGGATGTGCTCCCGTTTCCGATCCTTTTTAAAGGGGGGCCAGCCGATTTTCGCCCGTTATCCACCCACCTTTCCTGGGGAAAAAGGTTCCTTTGGCACCCCGCCAGCGCCGGCTCGTTGCGGAGGGAAACCCTCCACAGCTCCTGACCTTTGTTGGAAAAGCCTCCAAAACAGAAATTTTTTTCAACACGGCCCGGTTTTTCCGGGGGACTTTAATGCCACCAGAAAAACCTTTTGGGGAAAGAAAAACCGCACCCTCCCTGCGGTTTTTTTAAGAGCGTTTCGCCGGGGCCTGAGACCCCGTCACCCCCCCGAGACATCCACCCAGCCACCCCGTGAGCTTCCCCAGAGGTTAAACGGCCTTGGGCCCTTCTTACTAAATCCATGTTCCGGTGGTCAGTGGACTTTTTCCCCCGGGCCAAAAGATGCAGACAACCCCCCCTTTAAATTTTTTGATGACAACTGGGTGGGGCCCGGGGAGCAAAAAACTTTTCTGGGAAAAAAAAGCCTCTCGCACTGGGAATTGGGGGGAAAGGGAAGGGCCATGGGCGTGGGGGAACCCATCTGTGTCCACCAGACGGAAAGGCAACATTTCCAAGGCCAAAAGCCTGGCAATTTGACATTCAGGCCTTTTTGGGTTTGGGATGGTTTTTGGGTTTAAAATTTTTTTTCTGCTTTCCCCAAACCCTGAAGACAGAAGGCTGGCTGCTAGACTGGGCCCCTGTACGGGGGCCGGGTCGTCAAACTGGCGGAAGAAAGGGGGAGGGTGGGTCTCTGGTGGTGCGGGGGTACCGGGCGACCCGGGGGAGGGTGAAGCGGGAGGCTTATCCCCGATCATGACTCTGAAGACAATGGGAGCTGAGGAACGCTTTGGGGGTGGGGGGAGTAGGGGGCGGAGACAAGGGTGGTTTACAATGGTTGGAGGGGCCCGGGGGTCATTTTTGGCCTTTTTTTGGGCCAAATTTTTGGGCCCCCATTTACAACTCATACATTCCCCTGCATGGGGACCCAGACATGTTGGTGGTTTGGGGAACCACCTAAGGGTTTTTGCCTCTACTTATGCGTTTTTGGCAATAGGCGGCATATGACATCGCTGGGGGGAATCAGAGGCTTGGTCAAAAAAAAAGGCCCAGGGTTGAAAAGGGCCGGGACCTTTTTTTATGGCGATAACGAGGAACGGGGTTTGCGCGACCCCTTGGGTGGCGGAATCCAAAATCAGCGGACCCTTTTTGCCCCCCCTCTCCCCCCCCGTTTTGAGGCGGAACCCCCCTACTGGGCCCCTACCCCCCCTCGTTTCCTCCCCCGTCCATTGATAAGCGCCCAAAACAAATTCGCCCCGAAAAAACCCCTTGGAACCGCAAGTCCCATCATTTATCATCAACACAGGTGACTTGGTCGCCTAAATTCTGCCTCCAAACCGGGCAAAAAAGCAAAGGGACGCAAGGCGTTGCCGACCAAACCCCATTTTTGGCCCGGGTTGGGCCGGGCTTCCTTCCTTCCCCCCTCTGAAAGGGATCAGTAACTGGGCCCTCAGAGCCAGAAAAATCATCCTCTTTTTGGCCCCCTTTTATCTTTTAACATGCCCTTTTGACCCCAAAACCCCATTTTGTCATCAAAAAGGTCTTCCCGAAAAAAGGATTATCCACAGTGTGGGGGACAAAGGGGTTGACATTTGGGCTGCTTTTAAGTTGGGGATCTGGGGATGCTGATGAAATACATTTGTGGCCGGACTGGGGGGATGGGGGAGGGAAAGGGCTGGGTTGGGTAAAGGGTTTTTATTTAAAACTGAAAAAAACAGATTGGGGGGGCGCTTTTTCGGTTTTCTGAGAAATTTACAGGGCCCCCGACCCACATGGGCAGGCCCCGGTTTCCCGCCCAAATGGCATTCCCCCTGGCATTTCCCTGGTTTTCAAACAAGCACTTGGGAAAGGGGCACCTTCCCTCCCTACCCTACCTTTCCCGCCTACAACCCCCTCTTTGCCCTTCCACCTGAATTTCCCCTTTCCCTGTTTTAGAAATAAAAAAAAATTTGAGAAGGTATGGAAGAATTTTTGGGAAAATCTCTTATTAAAAAACGGCAAATCCCCAGCTATTTCCCCAAATTTCCCCCAAACCCCAAAAAAAAATTTGGGTGGATTTAAATAAAAACTGCAAAATGATCAAACAACAAAGCTGGGCCCGCGCCAAAGTGAAAAAAAAACTTTTCTAAATATATTCAGTAATAAAAGGTTTTTTTTTGGCACCTTCAATTCAAACCCGTGGTGGGCTATAAAATTGCTCTTCAAATTTCAGTGCAAGCTGCCTCAATAACAAAGCTGTAGGCGCCAAAGTTTTAAAAAACACGTATCTGTTTTTGTATTTTATAATACAAATATTTTTTGGACCTTTCCCAAATTTACCTTTGGGGACTAAAAAATTGCTGGGTTCAGATTTTTGTGCAAACGCCCAATGAACAAACTGGGAGTGCCCAAAGTCAAAAAAAACACGTATCTGTTATGTATTCGTATAAAAAACAAGGAAAATTTTTTTGCATTTTCCCTTTTAAAACAACCCGTGGTGGGCTATAAAATTTCTGGGGTTCAGGGTTTAAGTGCAAATGGGCCCCAACGAACAAAGCTGTAGTGCGCCAAAGAAAAAAAACACGTTCCCGTTATGATTTGAAAATCAAGATTTTTTTTTGGCACCTTTCCCAAATTTACCGGGGGTGACTAAAAAAAATTGCTGTTCAGAAATTTTTGTGCCCAAACTCCCCAAAGAAAAAAAGCCTGTAGTTTCGCCAAAGTCAAAAAAAAATAAGGAGCGTGATTTTAAAAACCAAAGACACCCTTTAAAGGGTTGGGGATCCCTAAGGACTACACCCCAAAGGGGGAAAACAAGGAACCCAAAGTATCTTTGGGGGGAAAAGTGTTGGGGTTAAAATTATGAAAATTTTTTTTTTGAAAGTGGGAAAATTTTAAAATACTGGTTTTTTTTTGCAGCTTTATTTTTTTTTCATTTTATTTTGGGAAAAAATTGGGTGGAACTTTTTATTTTTTTGATTGTTTTTTTTTGGGGGCTTTATCTTTTTTATTATCATTTTTGGGTTTTATGGTTTTTATTCACTGGGTTTATTTGTTTATTTTTTGTTTTTTTTTTTCCCGGGGTTTCTAAGGATTCAGTAAAAGTTTTATGGTTTAAAGGGTTTTCCTTTTTGGGGCCCTTTTTCCCTCTAAAATTTGGTAGGGGCATAGTACTCAGGGCTTTCTAGGGGGCACTTTTTTCCTTTTTTTTTTATTAATAATTTAATAAAAGTTATGTTTTTTTTGTGGGATTTCACTTTTTTTTCTGTAAATTTCAATAAAACCAAAAACAAAACAAAAAGTATTAAAATTTTGGGCTTTTGGGAGAATGTAAAAAAAAAGGGCCCTTAAAAAAAGTTTCCTTCCCTTATTCGGCATTTGGGAAAAATTTAAAAAAAGTGGGAATCCCCAATTGGGCCTAAAAGGGTAAAAGGGTTTTTCTGAATTTTTAAAGTCCCAAAAAGTGGGAAAAACAAAGCATTTTTTGCCTTTTTATACATGCTTGTAAAGTTTTTGGGTTTTAAAGTATAAAGTGGGGGGGAAAAAAAAAAAAAACCCAAAACCAAAAACCCGGTAAAAATTTAAAGGGAAATTCCTTTCTAAGGGCCCCTTTTAAGGATGTCCTACTGCCAATTTCTAAGTAGGTGAAACAGGCCAGAAGCTTAAAAGAATAATTCTCATTGTCACACAGTAAGATAAAAAAAATAGGGTCTACCTAAAAAAACATTTTGTAATTTTTAGCTCAGAAACATCACAGACAAAGAAAAGTAAGCCAAATTTTTTTTTTTTTTAAAAGGGAAGCTTTTAAATCTCCGAGACAGTAAAAATTTGAGAATCCAAGCTTTTTCAAAAAGCCTGACTCACTCAGAACATGAATGAATATGTTTTTTCTTTACTTTTTTATCCATGTTTTCCCTTTCCCTTGTAACATCATGGTGGCATCATAACCATGGACCAGATCACTCCTTTTCTACAATCGGCTACAGCAATTTAATACTGTAACTGATTATTTCCCTCCTAATATTGATGGTTCTGATTTACATCTCTTGTCTTACTTACCAGACTATTTCTTTGTTGTTTCAAGTATAAACAAGTAACTCCTCAGCTCATGAAAATTTTGAAAGTTTGCTATTTTTCATCATCTTTTCAGTTAGTCCAGAAAAGTATGGTTTACTGAGGAGTCTCACTTTTGTCTTTTCTATCTGCTAACTCACACGATACAAATTTGTTGAACTGAATGTGAAGCTTCTCCAAGTAAATATTTTGTATATTTTGTCTGTGTCTGTCCCCCCAGCACAGCATCAGGTATCTCTCTCTCCATCCCAGCACAGCATCAGGTGTCTCTCTCTCCGTCCCAGCGCAGCATCAGGTGTCTCTCTCTCCATCCCAGTACAGCATCAGGCGTTTCTCTCTCCACTCCACCAAGTTGGTCCCTCTCATCTCAGCACAGCATCAGGTGTCTCTGTCTCTCCCCTAAGCACAGCATCAGGTCTCTCTCTCTCCATCCCAACACAACATCAGGTGTCTCTCTCCCACCAGAACAGCATCAGGTGTCTCTCTCTCTGTCCCAGTACAACATCAGTTGTCTCTATCTCTCGTCCCAGCACAGCATCAGGTGTCTCTCTCGTCCCAGGAAAGCTTCAACAAACTGTGCGCTCCCGACACTGACCATGTGCGGGACTACACATGATAAAGCAGGGCCCACAATCACTGACGGATTAGGTGGGTACTCACACGGTTGCTATGCAGACACAAAAGTCACCTGTTCTACCAAGTCATAGCACTTTGCTAATGGTATCCTAGAAGAAACTTGCTTTCATTTATGCTCCTCATATTTACATTTTAAGATATGATGTTTGTAGTGAGACAACCCTTTTAATACTTAGCCCCCTGAAGACATGCTTGACCAGGCCATCAACTTGACCCTCATTTTCTTTAGCAATGCAGTGGTCACCTTGGAGGTGTGTTTGGGGTTGGCTTTGTAGCTCAGAAAAGATTTTGTGAAATGGCAAACCCCTTTAAGTAAGCATCTCACAGTGTACTTTTTAAACTTCTAATAGATTATTCAGCGACTTTTGTTATCTGCTGTCATCACATCATTACATAACGTAACACTAATTTGAGGCATGTTACATAGTTTGTAAGGGCGAAAAAAAGACAGACATTCATCTAGTCCAGCCTATAGTATTGATCCAGATCTATGAGGTAGAAGCCAATTGTTCCTATTTTAGGGAGAAAAAAAATTGCTCCTGACTCCAGTTTGGAAAACAAAATAAATCCCTGGATCAACGACCCTTCTCCAGAATCCTAGTCCCTATAACGTGCTATATTATTAGTGTAAGGGACCCGTCAGGGGCGCACGAACAGACACAGACAGTGTGAGGCCCTGACACTGGTCCCAACCCCTGTCCCTGCCTTTTGGGGTGCCCGACTCCTTAATAGGTCGGCCCCAACCAGAAGACTGAGCACTATACTGAATAGTGTGAAAACACAAGACGCAGACAAACAATACAAACACAATATGGGAACGTCAAGCAAGCCAAGTCGGTAACTATCGGGAATGCAGTACAAAGTCAGAAGGCAGAAGAATAAACGTGATCCAAGCAAAGTAAGGTAACCAGGGAGGCACAGGATAGAGTAGGTAAGTAACAGACAGAAAAAGACCAGTATAATCAGCAACAAGAGGAGACAGAAGAGCCCTTAAATACCTTCCAGGAGAACTAAGGACAAAGGCAATAGGAGGAAGAAACAGAAGACCAGATAGGAAGGTAGAGCTGTCAATCACCAGGATCAAGGAGCCAGGTTAACCCGTGGAGTGCTGGAAGATTCCTGGCCTAGGCGTCGGCCAGGAATCAATCAAGATAGCAGGGAAGAAAACCCAGTTCACACTAGTGAACACAAATGTAAACACTATGTCAAAAACCACGGCTTACGTCGCAACGGCCGTGGCCGGCGACCAGAACTCAAAGCTGGGGTTCTTTCTGGCATGATCATGACAGTACCCCCCCCCCTTTATGAGGGGCCACCGGACCCTCAACAGACCCTCTTTTTATAGCAAAATGGACCTGGTGAACTCTTTCCTTTTCCAGCTTGGGGGCATGTTTTGTAGATGAGACTCGGAGGCGGACATACTTTGGTCTGGTTCGGCGGTTTTTACTAGGTTTTTTGATTTTTAGTTGGGCGTTTTTTAGAGTCTTATGACTCCTAGCCCAGACTGTGCACAGTCGATTAACGGCGGTTTCTATTTTAGTTTTATCACCTGCACTGGCAGAATACCTGAGGTGGAAATCATCCTCACAGAAAAAAGGGGAACAGTTCAGAAGAAGCAGAATATGCTGAGTCGGCAGACAAAGACACTGGATTAGAAATCAAGGTTGCAACATGCTTTACCGGAGAAGGAATATTTACAGGTTCCTCAATATACTGATGCAAAGATTCTCGTTCCAGGGCAGACAAGTTGAGCTTTGCACCAGGAATGAGGTCTGTAGCGCCATCATCAGGCCGGTGTGGAGACCGATTATCAGCAACGTCCCCATCACAGACATAATTGAATTCAGAATTACATTCTGACATATCATGAGCATTAATCACAGCACACACCAAGGGATGGACCACCATAGAATGAGAAACACATGAGTCACCCCATTTGATCAACTCAGTGGTCCTCCAGTCGAAAACAGGATTATGGAGGCGGAGCCAAGGTAACCCAAGAATAACCTCTGCAGCGAGTTTCTCCATGACAAAAAACGAAATCTTTTCTGTATGCGAACTCCCAACATTCAAAGTGACCTCTGCGGTACAAAATTTTATTCTTCCCTCGGTTAGGGAGTTAGAATCTACACCTGAAACCCAAAAGGGAGAACACAGAGGAACAAGTTCCAAACCCAAGGCTTTAGCAACAACCATACTGATAAAACTGGCAGCAGCACCCGAATCAATCATGGCATTACAGGCAAGAGTCTTGGAACTAGAAACCAAGGTTACGGGTACAAAAAACTTGTTATTTACATTAGGAGGTACCTGTACATCCGAGTTACCTTCCTGGAAATCGCTCCGACGTTTGATATTACCTTGGGGTGATTTGGGTCTAATCGGACAGTCTCTCAGGAAATGGTCAGGTTTCCCACAATAGAGGCACAAAGCGTTCTCCAACCGGTGTCTCCTCCTGGTGGCAGCAGATGCGAAACCCAACACCATGGGTTCTTCTCCAGAAAACTGAGGGGAAGATGGTGACGAAGGTGGAAGAGGAGAATTTTTAAAGAAGGTAGAAGGAGGTTGTATGGGAAAGTCTGCCCTGAGCTGAACAGTCGACCCCCCTTTCTTTTCCCTGCGTCTCTCCCTTAATCTTCTGTCAATAGACACAGCCAGAGTTATAAAGTCACTCAGCGTCTCGGGAGTTGGGTGACTGACCATAGCATTTTTTACCGCATCCGACAGCCCTTGTCTGAAAAGGGTCTTCAGAGGTTGGTCCGACCACCCAGTCAACGTGCACCATTGGCGGAACTCGGAACAGTAATCTTCGGCTGAGCGGTGGCCCTGCTGAATAGATAGCAAATGGGCCTCGGCCCATGCCACCCGGTTGGGGTTATCATAAACCTGACCTAAAGCTAAAAAAAAATTGGTCCACTGATCTCCACTCAGGGGCTTCAGAAGGTATAGCTAATGCCCAATCCTGAGGTGGGCCCTGGAGGAGAGACACAACAACTGCCACTCTTTCAGCCTCAGTGGGAAAATAATTGAAGCGAAAAAATAAACTACAAGATTCCCTGAAGGTTCGGAACCTGTCAGGATTCCCATCAAAGCGGTCAGGTAGAAGCATCTTAGATTTATAACGGACGTTAGGATCCACAAACATAGGGGCAGGTAGGGACACAGACGGGGCAGAAAGTCCGGGTCCCGGGTTAGTTATGGTATCCAGACGCTGCGAGACTTGATTAATAAGCCCCGCCATGCCCTGAAGCTGAGTTGCCAACTCGTCCAAGCGATCAGTGACCGACAGGCCGGTACTCATATTGAATCGCCGGGAGAGTTGACTTGGGTAATGGGCTGGTTATAATGTAAGGGACCCGTCAGGGGCGCACGAACAGACACAGACAGTGTGAGGCCCTGACACTGGTCCCAACCCCTGTCCCTGCCTTTTGGGGTGCCCGACTCCTTAATAGGTCGGCCCCAACCAGAAGACTGAGCACTATACTGAATAGTGTGAAAACACAAGACGCAGACAAACAATACAAACACAATATGGGAACGTCAAGCAAGCCAAGTCGGTAACTATCGGGAATGCAGTACAAAGTCAGAAGGCAGAAGAATAAACGTGATCCAAGCAAAGTAAGGTAACCAGGGAGGCACAGGATAGAGTAGGTAAGTAACAGACAGAAAAAGACCAGTATAACCAGCAACAAGAGGAGACAGAAGAGCCCTTAAATACCTTCCAGGAGAACTAAGGACAAAGGCAATAGGAGGAAGAAACAGAAGACCAGATAGGAAGGTAGAGCTGTCAATCACCAGGATCAAGGAGCCAGGTTAACCCGTGGAGTGCTGGAAGATTCCTGGCCTAGATGTCGGCCAGGAATCAATCAAGATAACAGGGAAGAAAACCCAGTTCACACTAGTGAACACAAATGTAAACACTATGTCAAAAACCACGGCTTACGTCGCAACGGCCGTGGCCGGCGACCAGAACTCAAAGCTGGGGTTCTTTCTGGCATGATCATGACAATTACACTGTAGAAATTCATCCAGACCCTTTTTTAAGTCCCAATCACAGTGAAAAACTGTGCACGGCATTTCTCATTGATTTAGATGCCATCTTTGCTACGGGGTCTAAAGGGTTTAACAGGTGCCGCCTACCCGCGCTGTAACCACCCAGTGTTAGCTACAATTAGCCGCTAAGATCAGGCGGCTGTGTAACGGGATCACACTGCGATCCCGCTTCAAAGCCGCTTATCGGCATCAGGACATACGGATAGGGGTTAAATGGCATTGGACTAATGGAAGCATATTTATAAGGTATAAGATGGGCATTGATTCTAGTGTTGTGAAATTATTTATCCCTGTTAGGGTATGTTCACACGGCTTATTTTGGGGCGAATTTGGTCGCGTACTACGCTTAATACGCGGGGAAATAGACTTTATTCAGTAAGGGTTATACCAGGGGCTTTGAGGGACAATCATCTTGAAGGGCGATGACCCCATAATTTGATAGAAAACCGGTATAGAGATTTTGTAGGGTGAGGATTTTAGGCTTCACTATGATTACTCTTCATCTTCTGATTGTCGTATGCATGATGACAACAGTATTGTGAGTAAACATCTATTGTTCCTTTTGTGTATTTTGTCTTGAGACAGGTATTTATCTTTTTGGTGTATTTTGGGTGTATAAGTCTGTGGTTATTGTAAAGGGACTATTTTTAATGTTTGAAATAAAGTATAAGTTTTATTGGGGATATTTTCTCTGTGATTTAGTGGAGTAGATGGCTTGAAACTAAAAATGTAAAAAAGAAAAACTGCTAAAATTGTTGTCCTTTTCTCATTGCCAACCCCTGAAACACTTAAAGTGTTTCATGTGGATATGTTCTGCAGGGGCTCCAAATACAGCCAACCGCACTTGCTCGACTATAGAATTCTCACAAAAGGGAATGGTGAGAGCTTGCGCTCTCTGCTGCTGGAAAGGAGCCAGCCCTAACATAGAAGTTAAAGGGTAGTAATACTGCTTTAACTAAAAATGCAGGATAAAATCAATTGGCTGTGGCTCTGGCTTGAAAGCCCCTCTTCTTTGAGTGACCCTTAGGGTATGTCCACACGACCATTTTTGGATTTGAATACCATCTGAAAACCTACTGTCAACCATCCCCATTGACTTCAATAGAAAATCCACCCAGGAGTCTATACTGCAGTTTTCTATTAGGTGGATTTTCAAAACTGCCACCATTCTGAAAAACTTGGAACATGTACAATCTTGCATCTGGTTTTTGGACAGAAGCTGTGCTATTCAATGATTAGGGATACAGCTGAATCCGAAAAACCACGTACAGAAATGTTCTCCTAAACCATTGAAAATACGATAAAATATCAGTCTGATTCTTAACAAGATACCAACCGTTTTTTTGACCCTGCTGTATGGCCGCAGCTTAATATTTTGAAAATAGGTGAAGGATATTGGGGCAGATTGTCTAACTTTTTTACAGGATTTGTAAGTGTAAACTTAGACAAAGCAAAAAAAGATGATCAAATGGGGGCTCTTATTAAAGTGAAACGTGAAGGTTTTCAAAATTAAAAAGAAAAAAAAATCTGTGAAAGTCAAACTGAAAGTACTGCTTACCCCACTCAGATACAGTGATTGACAGTTTTGATCTTACAAAAAACAAATAAAAGAAAGTCTCTCTTGGGGAATAAAGGACTACCATTCTTTAAAGACTCCAGTAAGGATTCTTTTTTTTTACTCAAAAACCCTCCCCCAAAATCAAATAAACCTGCGTGGGGCCCAAAAAGTATTGGCACCCCCTGCAATTCTGTCGATAAACTCGTTTTTTCCTGAAAATATTGCAATCAAAAATTTCTTTTGGTAAAATAATTTTTTTAATTTTGGGTTTTCAAGGAAAACCACAAAAAAATTTGTCATAAAGCCAAAATTGGGATAAAATTTCCAAACCCCAAAAATAAAAAAGGGGTGACAAAAATTTTGGGACGTTTGAAAAATCATTAAAATTCTCAATTTGTGTAATTAACGCACCTTTTAACTTACCTTGGCACCTAACAGGGTTTGGAAATAACAAAATCATATTTGCAGCCATTGAAAGGTTAAATTTGACTAAAACCCTGTCCTTGTCTTGTTTGTACCACTCGGCATGGAGAAAAAAAAAACCCAAAGAACTGTCTGGGGGACTTGAAATCCAAATTGTAGGAACATGAGCAATCTCAGGCGCAAGCCCCATCTCCAAAGACCTAAAATTTTCCTTGTTAAACCGTGTGCGTGTCATCAAAAGTTTAAATCCCATGGCACTGTGGCAAACCTCCTGTGTGGACGGAAAAAAAAAAATTGAGAAGATTTCAACGCAAGATTGTGTGGAGGGGGGATTAAGAACCTCGACACATCAAAAAAGTTCAAGCTCCCCTGCAGCCGAGGGTAAAAACATTGTCCCCCCGTACTACCCAAACGGCGTCTGAATAAAAGGGACTGTTGGTAGGATCCCCAAAAACCCCCCACTTTTACCCGGACAAAAAAAAAGCCAGGCGGAGTTTCCCAAAAAACTTACAGAAAGCCAAAAAAATTTTTTGGAAAAATTTCTCTGGCAGATGAGAAAAAAGTAAGCTTTTGGGGGAAAAGACTCAACATAGATTTTTACGGGAAAAGAGGGCTTTCAAAGAAAAGAACAGGGGTCCCTACAGCAAAGATGGCAGATTTTCCATGATTTTTGGGGTTCTTTGCCCCCTTCCCATGGACTATTTGCCCCGGTGCATGGCATTATGAAGTCGAAGACACCAAAAATTTTGCAGCATAATGTAGGGCCCATGTGAAAAAGGGGGGTCTCCCCAGAGGTCATGGTCTTCCAAAAGGGAAAATGAGCCAAAACACATTAAAAAAGCACAGAAAATGTTTTGGAAGAAAGCACGGGAGACTTCTAAAGGGCCAGAATGAGCCAAAACCCTGAATCCCAAGACACCTGTGAGAGATTCCAAAGGCAGTTTGAGAAGGTACCCTTCAAATCTTGGGACCTGAACATTTTGCCAAAGAAGAATGGTTAAAATTCCAGCGACATTGTAAGAAACTCATGAGGGTTCCCCGGAACAGTGTTCGCATTATTTTGGCTAAAGGGTTTGTGCAACCAAAGTTTTGGGCGGGGGTCCCAAAATATTTTTGTCCCCCCATTTTTGAATTTTTGGTAAAATGATCAATGATTGATTTTTGTCTCTTTCTTTTTTGGTTTTTTATTGAAAGAAAAATAAACGAAAAAATTTTAATCCAAAGAATTTGTGTTTGCAATCTTTTTCAGGAAGAAACGAGTATTATCTGACGAATTGCAGGGGTCCAATACTTTGGCCATCATGAAATATCACAAGTCAACTTTTTTCCCTCTAACATCTGTTTAAATATATAATATAAACTCAATGACAGGTTCCCTTTAAAGGAGTCTAGCTTTTTATACAAACTATTGGTTTTAACTAGTGTTGAGCGATTATTATCGACAAAGTTAAATCGTCACAGTTTTAATGTTATCGGATTTTTTAGATCACCAAAATTTTAGGAAAAAATCGGCCTCATCGATTAATATTGCGCCATTTTCGGCGTTACTGTCTTTTGGCCCCAAAAAATCACTTACAAAATAAGCAGGGTGAGATGTTGTGGACACATGACTGGGATTTAGGGTTTTGTAAATTGGCGGGAAAAAAAACACATGACCTTTTTACAAGAACACCCCTTTCCTGTTCAAGCATGTCTGTACCCCTTTCTCAAGCAGAAGGGGGCGCTCTGCCTGTTCCAAACACCAGAAAAAATTATTCTTTTTTCTTCCGAGAAAGCTTTTTGTTAGCTTATCCTTCCCACTTTTTTAACAAGATTGAAATTTTATGTAGTTGGTAGAGAATTTTAAAGGGCATCACTGCTGTAAAGTCAGGTTGGATCAAAGAGGGGGGTCCACGGGCGAACACAGAAAAAACTCTTTAAAGAATCTGGATATATTCACCAAACTTAGTTAGACATTGCACTGCAAAAGCTTTTTATTAAAAATTTTCAATTGAAATATTTCCGAATTGGGGAGCCTGAACTTATAATTTGGAACACATCTTTTTTTATAACTGAGTCCTTTTTAGGTGCAAAAAGCACTTTTATTATCAGTATAATTTTTTGATAGGTGTCTTTTTTATTTTGCCCCTTCCCGCTTTTTTGGGTAAACCACCCTTTCATTAAAATTAAAACCAGCAATTTTGTAGTCAGCACGTTTTTAGGGGGCAAAAAAACCTTTTTTTAAACCGAAAACATTTCAATACATTTTTTTAAAATTTGGGTTACTACAGCTTTTTGATAGAGCTCTTTCATTTTTTTAATCAGCAATTTTGAGTCACCACAGGGGATTTTTAAAAAGGCGCCAAAAAAACCCTTTTTTTATCCAAATAAATTTCAGTACGTTTTTTTTCACTTTGGCGCATACAGCTTTTTCTTTAGGCACCTTCACTTAAAGTGAAACAGCAATTTTGAGTCACACAGGTGAATTGAAAGTCCAAAAAAACTTTTATTATCTGAATACATTTCAGTACTTTTTTTTTCATTTGGCGCACTACACTTGTTATTGAGGCCCCTGCACTAAATGTGAATACCAATTTTTTAGTCACCACAGGGGAATTGAAAGGGCCAAAAATACCTTTTTTATTAAAAACATTTCAGATACGGGTTTTTTTTTCTTTGGCCCCTACAGCTTTGTTTATTGAGGCACCTTGCACTTAAAAGGGGAATACAGCAATTTTTAGTCACCACAGGTGAATTGAAAGGTGCCAAAAATACCTTTTATTATCCGAATGCTTTCAGATATGTTTTTTTTCTTTTTGGGGCAGGAACTTTGTTGTAATCTATTTTCATTAAATTTTTAAACAGCAATTTTTAGTCACCACAGGTAATTGAAAGGTGCCAAAAAAACCTTTTATTATCCGAATACATTTCAGATACGTGTTTTTTCATTTGGGGCCCGTAAAGCTTTGTTGATAGACTACTTTTTCATTAAATTTTAAAACAGCAAATTTTTAGTCAACCCCGGGGAATTAAAGGTCCAAAAAAAACCTTTTTTTACCGAATCATTCAAAACTGTTTTTTTTTCACTTTTTGGGCAGCAAGCTTTGTTGATAGATCTACTTTGCAGTTAAATTTTAATACAGCAATTTTTAGTCACCACAGGTGAATTGAATTTTCCCAAAAAACCCCTTTTATTATCCTTATACATTTCAGATAGGGTTTTTAAAATAGGTGTAATCTGGCCCCCAGCGGGCCTCCATGTTAAAAGATGCTGACGGCAGCACTGGCTTCACCCTTTGGGCAATCAGGAAATCCAAATTTTCTAAAAAATCGATTTTTAAAAAGGGATTTCTGGAGGTTTAAATAGGGAAAAAAGGGGTCCCCGGGGTGGACACAAAAAATTTCACAATTTGAGGGTTAAAATTTTTTTGGGTGGAGTCACTTGGGGTTTGCATCATTTGATCCCAGGGGAGCTGCCCTAATCAATAAAAGGGATTTGGGGGAAAAAAAAACCATTGAATTGATTGGTGAATCAGTCCCGAAGCCAGGGGGGCAATGTCTTCTCAACTAAGAAGTGTTTTGGGATATTAGGACTTTTTTTATTACTTATGGGTGGGGGGACAAATTAAACATCAATGTGTAAAAAAACCTTTAAAAAGCAGGAGGGGGGTATGTTTTTATGTTTTACACTTTTAAAAAAAACAAATGGAATAATGTAAAACTAAAATAAAACTTCCCCAAAAAATTCTTAAACAAATGTCAGTTTCCAAAAAAATATACAAAAAGGTCACTGACAAAATAGCAAGTGCCCCTTTTTATCTGGGGTCAAACAGGTTTAGGGGGCATGCTGGGCCCAGGGCAGGGATAGCATGTCCAGTTCAACTAAATGGGGGTTCAAAGACTCCTTTTTTCCCGGCACCTTTTTTTTGGGGGTCAAAGGTTTAGGGGCATGCTGTGGCCCAGGACGGGATTCATGTCCTGAAACTAAAAAGATGGTTAAAGACCCTTTTTTCCCGGGACTTTTTAAAAAGTGGGGGGGCAGCAGGTTTGGGGGGCCAAAGCGTGGCCCCGGACAGGATGCAATTTCCAGTTCAACTAAAATGGTGGTTTTTTAAAAATCCTTTTTCCCCCGGGACTTTTTAAAACTTTGGGGGGCCAGCAGTTTTAAAGGTCATACTGCGGGACAGGCAGAATAAATCAAAGTTCAGTTCAAAAAAAATTGGTTAAAGACCCCTTTTCCCCGCACTTTTTTTTCTGTGGGCCCCGACAGGTTTAAAAGGGCATCTGCGGTACAGGGCAGATTTTAAATTCCATTAACAAAAAGGTGTTTCAAAGACCTTTTTCCCGGCACTTTTTTTAATTTGGGGGTCAAAAAAGGTTTAGGGTCATGCTGTGGCCCAGGACAGGGATAGTCTATGTCCATTGAAACAAAAAGGGTTTAAAGATCCTTTTTCCGGGACTTTAAAAAATTGGGGGTCTCAGGTTTGGGGCTCATGCTGGGCCCGGACAGGTAATCAATGTCCAGTTCAAAAAAATGATGGTTTAAAGATCCTTTTTCCCAGCATTTTTAATCGTGGGCCCGCAGGTTTTAAAGGTCATACGCGGTACAGGACAGATATAGTTAAAATCCATTCAACTAAAAATTTTGGTTTAAAAAACTCCTTTTCCCGGCACTTTTTAATTTGGGGGGCAAACAGGTTAGGGGGCATCGTGGCCCAGGACAGGTATATCTATGTCCAGTGAAACTAAAAAGGTGGGAAAAAACTCCTTTTTCCGGGACTTTTAATGTGGGGGTCATGCAGGTTTGGGGCTCATGCTGGGCCCGGCAGGTAAGTCAATGTCCATTCAACTAAAATGGGTTAAAGAAATCCTTTTCCCGGCATTTTTTTTTTCTCATTCAAAAATTGTTTTATTTTAAAAATAAAATCAGAAAAGTAAATAAGGGCAAAAATTTATAAATGAGCAGTTTTAAAGGGAAAATTAAAATTTTGTTGAGTCGGGGTAATTTTGGTGAAACATCCTTTTTACCCGAGGCAGTGTTTTTTTTGGGGGAAACCCCAAATTTTAAAAAGGGAAAAAAAAAAAAACAAAAAAAACCCAAAAAAAAAAAAATTGCCAAGAAGAAGTTATGAAAAAATTAAAAAATAAATAGGGGGTGCGAGCTTCTTGAAAGGAAATTATCTAAGGCGAGCGCCTCAGAAGGGGAGAGAGAAGCAAGGTAAAGGAAACCCTAACTTATGTTTTTTTAAGGCAGCAAGAGGCCAAAGATAGAAAGAAAGGGCTTCCCGAGATGCAGTTTTGATAGCTTCCCAAAAATGTATTATTCCCGGGTTTTTAAATTTGAAAAAAAGGTACAAAACCTAGAACAAGGGGGGGCAAAAGCAAAAACCCCAAGAAAGTTTGAATAACTTGAACCCAAATGGGAAAAAAGGGAAAGCCAGCCCGAACCCCGGGTGTACCATCCCGAGTGAAAAAGCTAAAAATTTTTTTTTTCTCGGCATGGTCACAAAATTTTTCCTACCATTAAAGAGGGGAGAAAACAGTCAGATTGGGCCAGAAAGGAGAGCCATTTCCCCCCAGGTAATGAAAAAATTTTTCCGCATTTGGGCGAGTAAACCCAAAGTAGCTCCCCCCGTCTATAAAACCCATATGGTTTCTCCTTAAACCGGGTCCGGGGAAGAGAGGGGCTTAGCGTGGACCGCCAAAACCCTGGGAAATCATATTTTGGCTGTTTTTAAGTAAAAAGGAGGCAGGTGACCTTTCAATGAAGGGGACAGGACTTTCCTGGTGAAGATTTGATTTGCGGGGGGGAGGTTTTGTAATTTTTCCCCCAGTGATTAGAAAAATTTTGCTATTATTTTAAAGCCAGGGGGGTTTGCGGTGGAAAATTCCCAAGTGGGGAGATTGTACCTTTCCCCCTTTTTTAGAAAACCCCAGCAGGGCTAGGTGCGAGGGGATAGGAGTGTTATGGAACAAGGGTTGGCACTTATACCCCCGGGGGAAAGGATCTTGTAGTTAAATTCCCGCACCCGTATGGGAAACCGAAAAGTCTTTTTGAGCTAGGGTGAATATTCTAACCCACCGCCCCTGGAGAGCTTTTGAGGGGTTTTCCCTCTCCCATCCCCCCTGAAAGCAGGGGTGGAGGATCCCCGGGGTTTCACCATGCCCCCATAGCCCTCTCGAGAGAAAGTGTTGTACTGTGAATTTTTTTTTTAGACCCCAGGTCTCGAAAGTGGGGGGTGCTCCGCAAAAAGGGTCAGTGAGACTTGTGCGGGAGCATAAAATACTTTAGTTGATTTTAGTGTAACCGGGAAAAAAGGTTTTTTGGCCCCCGCCTAAACTTGCAGCAAGGGTCCGAGTGGGAAATTTGGGGTTGTTATTTTTTTAAAACACATTTTTCCTTATTGAAAACCTCTATCCCCACCCAAACCCGAACCTGAAGCTCGGGAAAAGTGCGGGATTCCCTGGATTCCCTTTGGTCAGAGGCGTGAGAGGGACCCCCTGGCTTAAAAATGTTCATGGAAAAAGGGGTAGGATTTTATAGATAATTATTATAGTTTGTGTAAATTTAAAAAGGGATTTAAAATTTGGGGTTTTTTTTTAGGCAACCAAGGGGGGGGAAACCCAAAAGGTGTGCTGCAACGGGGTGAAAAACCATGGTTAAACTCAAGTTAAAACCCAGGGTTAATATGTGCGTGATAAAAACTACCCGTTTTGGGACTGCGGTTTTGTGGCTAGGTAGTGGAAATGGAAATTGGGGAAAGAGACAGCCCGCCGCCCTTTTTTTGGCCCCGAGATGGGGTTGATTTGGGAAATTTGGGAAGTTTTTCCTGCCCAGATAAATTTTTTGTAGAAAGGGTTTATGAAAGAGGGGGAAGGGAAAGTTTTTGGGGATTAAAATGGGGATACCCTGGAAGGAAAAAAGAAGAGGGGGGGCCAGTATGTTCTTTTTTAGATATTGATCCCGCCCAAAGCCAGGGAAAAAGTCCTTCTTTTTCCCCTTTTGGGGAAAGGTCCCCCTTAAAATTTAAAATTTTAAAATAAAGGGGAGAAAAATTGAGGTAAAAAGTATTTCTAATATCTGAGGAAATGTGGACCCCCAGGTTTTTGATAGAGGTGGAACCCCAAAGAAAAAGGGGAGTAATAAACCCCCTGGTGAGCAACCATTTTTGGCTGTTTAAAGGGGAGGTTCAATGCAAAGTTTTAGACCTTTTTTCCTTTTAATGATTGCTAAATACCCCCAAAAATTTTGAAAAGGGGTTTTTAGTATGGAAGGTTTGGTGTTTAAAGGGGGGTTTGGGAAATAAAGCAGCAAATTCCGGGCCCCAAATGCAGAAAAAATTTGCAGGAAAAAATCACCAACTGAACGCCCCGAATGGAAAATGTCCAAAAGCGGATTGGCTGCAGCAGGTTGGGTCCATCCCCAAGGGGTACAGGACCCCGGGGGGAGTGGACCCTCCCCCTGGTACCATTTCGAAAAGTAAAGGGGCAGACGAAAATCCATTTTCTCGGGAAATTAAAACCCCGCGGGGAGCGGTATAATGCAGAGAATCTTTGGGAAGGAGAAAAGGGCCTATCCCCAAAGGGGGGAGGAACACCAGAGAGAAAAAACCGTCCACCCGGGTTTAAATGCCTTCCCCTTTCGTCTAGTGAAAAACAGCATTTCAAGGGGGGCCCGGCACGACGAACATTGTCGAAATTTGGGTAAAAAGTTTTCCAAAGGGGTTTTTTCCCTTGCTTATCTCAGGGAAAAAAAACCCACCTTTGGGCGAGATTTTTAAAAAATATCTTGAAAAGGGGGTTTGTGCATGGCCCAAAGGCTTTTGGGGAAAAAACTTAACTGTGGGTTTATAAAGGGAAAAATTTGGTTTTATAGTCTACAAAAAGTTGGATCCTTTCCTCTTTAGGGGGTTTTCAGTTAAAGTGGGCCTTGAGGAATGGCCCGATTTAAAAGGGGAGTTGTTGGAGAAAGAGTTTAAGATTGAAAAAGCGAGGTTGGACAAATCATTTGCGGGACCTTGGGGGAACTTGGCTTTTATTTCCCCTTTTGGTCCCGGGCTTTTTCCCGCAGGGAGGGATGCAAAAGCTGCGGTTTAAGCTCTGTTGGGAGAATGGGTCGTTTTGGGGAGCAACCCCTCTGGGGGAGAGAGGGAAGGGCGTTTGTTGAAGATAGGGCTTGAAAAGGGGAAGGGGTTTTTGGCCCTCAGGGTGATTTTGCGCATGGGGGGCTGGGAGGTTTTTGGGGTTCAGAATAATCTCATGGGAAAGCAGAAAGGATCTATCGGTCAGGAATTTCCGATCGCCCCTTAGGGGGATTTGATCTGGGGAATGAACAGGGGGATCTCTTTTTCCTTTGGGTCGGGCCCGAAAAATTTCCCAGGTTTTTTTTGCTCCCCACGTTAAAATACTGTTTGCCCCAAAACTGCGAAATCTTTTTTTTGTTTACGGTTTTTTTGAGCAAAAGGATGTATGACGCAAATTTTTCAGTTCCCTTTTGAACCAAAACCCCAAGCCAGAAGTTTCTGGGATGTTTAAACTTGTTTGAGGGTTTTTTTTCGCAGGAATGGGTTTGGGGTGGGCCCATCCCATTTTAGGCGGCCCCGTGTTTTATAAAATTAACCCCCGCATGACACACTTCAGCCCCCTCCCATCGTATTGGGGGAGTTGTGGGGCTTTTTGGTGAACGCCTGGAAGTCCTTTTTGGTAGACTGCCCAAGGGTTTCCCGGATAGAGCATCTTGGGAAAAAAGACTATTCCCGGGTTTCCAAACAAAAAAGGGGTTTCTTGAAAGGGGGGCAAGGATAAAACACAATACCGGGGGGGTGTCCCGGGAAAAGGAGTATGTTGCCTATTTGGTCCACCGCCCTGAGAGAAAAGGGGTGCTGAAGAAAAATGTAAATCGATGTACCATAGACCCGGTGGGGGTGGGGAAAAAAAAAAAGTTGAAACCCTCTCCCCCGGGGGCTTTTTTAAAACCCCCACTTTTGGAGTTGCCCTGTCATGTACAGGCGCTTAACCCGTTCACCCCCCCTATGCGGGACTGAAAAGGCCCTGGGTGTGGTGAGTCAAACTGGGATGTAGAGCCAGGTTTTAAAAACGCCCCAGGGATAAAACTGAACCCCGTGGGAAAAAAATGTTTTGGGCAAACCAGCACCCCGGTGAGAAAGGATAGTTGGTTAGTATTAGGCGCATAAAGATTTGCAATGGTGTAGGTATTCCCCTGTATGCTGCACTTCACAAAAATTGCTCTAGCATCCCTGTCTGTGAAGACATCTAAAATCTGGACAGGGAGGGATTTATGGATGAATATGGCTACCCCCTTTGTTTTTTGGGAAGGGTTACTGCTATGGTACCAGACAGGGAAGTACCTGTTACGGATGGATTTTGCATGCTCCTGCAACAGATGTGTCTCTTGGAGGCATACTATATGGGATTTCTGCTTATGTAGATGATATAGGATCTGCGACCTCTTTTCGGGTTTATTAAATCCCTTGACATTAAGGGATGCGACTCTAATAGTATGCATTGATAAAGACAAAAGGGCGCATTATGAGCAGAGTAGTAGAATACAAAATATCTGGTGGTGGGTCTAGCAATGACTGGCAAACATATAAGATAGAGAGGGGAGAACACAACCAGGGAAACACAAAAGACCTAGAGAACAAAGGCCAATAAAAAGAACAAGGCAGACTAGTAGCTGCAATTAGCCAAGATAGGAGAAAGGCCAACATTATTGGGGGGTAGACGTGACCTTTCATCGCGACTTGTCACATGGCAAGCCACGCCCATTCCCGGCACTTTTTTAATTTGGGGTCAGACAGGTTTAATGGTCATACTGCGGCCCAGGACAGGTATAGTCAATGTCCAGTTCAACTAAAATGGTGGTTGAAAGACTCCTATTTCCGGCACTTTTTAATTTGGGGGTCAGACAGGTTTAATGGTCATACTGCGGTATAGGACAGATATAGTTAATGTCCAGTTAAACTAAAATGGTGGTTGAAAGACTCCTTTTTCTGGCACTTTTTAATCTGGGGTCATGCAGGTTTGGGGCTCATGCTGCGTTCCAGGACAGGGATATTCAATGTCCAGTTCAAGTAAAATGATGGTTCAAATCATACTGCCTTCGGGCACTTTTTAATTTGTGGGTCATGCAGTTTTAAGGGTCATGCTGTGGTGCAAGACAGGGATAGTGAATGGTCTGTGAGTTTTTTTCTGTGGCTTTTATAACCTAAGTGTGTTGCCTAAGATGTAGCTCGTATCCATTTGACTGTTGTGGATGTTTATTCCAGCTTCTTCAGCCCTGTTTGGGTGTAAGAATGAAGGTGTTGTTGCTCTCCCATAGACTTTAATGGTCATCTGTGATAATCTATCATCGACCATCGAATATCTTGTCGATGATAGCCGACTATCGACCATCGACCGATGGCGATAGTCAACGTAATCGCTCAACACTAGTTTTAACATAATAAAAGTTCTAAAACTAAGGGCTGTATGTATGAAAACTGCCTAGGTCTAAATTTCACTTTGTTGCCCATAGCAACCAATCAGATTGCCCCTTTCATATAGTGCTCTGGAGAAATTAAAGGGGCACTCTGATTGGTTGCAATGGGCACCATAGTGATTTTTAGACCTAGACAGTTTTCATACATGTGGCCCTAAATGCACAATATACACCACTATTTGAGATTTCAATAACCATAATCTTCAATGCAATTGGTAATGCATATATACTTCATCAAATACCAGACATATATACTGTATTTTTATAGTTTCTCTAGGTATATATAAATATGGATTTTTCTTTGAGCTACAGCTGGATCCCATTCAGCAGCCAGGACTGTAATCCTGACCGTTTAAGTTGCATCTACGCTGTTAGGCAATGTCTACACAAGACTGCTTTACAGTCGGATTTTTAAGTCGATTCAGTATTTAGAATCCACAAAAGTCCAATTGTAAAATCATCCCCATAGACCTCAATAGAAAATCCGAGCTGTAGTCTACACAGCTCAGATTTTTTGAGGTCGGATTTCAGAACTGACGGTTTTGAAAATAACTTGGAACATGGTCAATTGAATGGGGCGCCGGAAATCTGAAAACAGTGGAAAAAAAGTGACAAAAAACAAGAAAATAACCGAAAATTGAGTGTATAATACTGGTAAGATTCTAATTAGAAATTTGTTCTCTGCCATGTAGACAAAGTCTTAGAGGAGGGTGATTCCCTTGCACAATCAGCGGGTGCCTATCATTTGTCATGGCATTCTGGGGCCTAATAAGACTAAGTGACTTAGTATTATTACGTCCACAAATGAAAGTAGATCAAGCAGTAAAAGCTATAATACTGAAATATGAAAAAATTACAGATAACCAGAGACAGATCTGTGTTGGAGTCAGCTGATGCGTTTCTGGCTTAGCTGAGCCCTTGTTCACAGCTAAAACGCATATGTGATACACCCGCTTTAAATACCCTTATACCAATCACAGTATACATTAAAAATATACATAATAGGTAATTTCTATAGTTAAGTCCCTTAGGATATCTACTCAGTAGCTCCAAAATTCAATGTGCCTCCCTTTTTCTAACTCTTTTTTCCCAATCTCCATCCATTCTGGGTTTTAATACTTTTTCAATAACAAAAAAAGCAAATATTTTTAGAGAACCTGCATGTGCCTCCAAAAAATGTTTGGTGGCACCTGATATTTGTGTATGTTGTTTCACTATACCTGAAATATGTTCCACAATTCTTTGCTTTGCTTTACGTATAGTGCTACCTATATACATGATGTTACATGCTGTACAGTCTATAATATACATAGGATTATTTACACCATATATATAGTGGTGCTCCCACCACACTATATACAGATTCGCAATAGAGAGTGATGATCTAGCACCCATCGGGGCACCCAATAATTGAATATAATTATTCCCATCAAACATAAAATAATTATTTTCAAGCAAGAATTCAATTGCCAATAAGATGAACATTTGTGTAGCTTCAGACAAGTCACTACATTTTTCTAAGTGGAATCTTATAGCATTAAGTGCTAGAGTATGTGGAATGGATGAGTATAGGCTAGTTACATCACAGCTTAGCCATGAATGTGTGTCCTGCCACTCAAATTCAGTAAATACTTGTAATACTTTTTTTGCTATCTTTTATGTATCCCGGAACTCGTTGCACTAATGGTTGCAAATATGTGTCTATTAGTATGTTAAATTTCTCTCCTACCGATTGATTCCCAGCTATTATCGGTGGGTGGAAAACATTTTTTGTTTTTTTGGTGCACAATAAAAATGGACATCATAGGATTTTTTATTTGCAATTGTTCCTTTTGTTTAGATGTTATGTCCCGTATTCTTTCTCCTTCCTCCAATAACTTAGTGAGTTTATTTGGGATAATTTTTGTGGGATCTGCAGTTATTAGGAGAGTGGTAATTGTATGGCATGCTGCAAGATCTTAGTATTCAACATTGCAGTGTATTGTAGTGATACTGCTCTCTAGTGATCAAGTACAAAACTTAAAGGGATTATCCACATATTTTAAAAGTTGTAGTTGTCTAATAAAGCAGAAAAATATAAATATAATCATGTTCCCATTCACTGCTGTTCTAGTACTGAAGGCAGCATTGTCCCCCAGTCTCTGCTTATTGCCTGAACAATGATCAGTGTATTACCACTACAGCTAATCACTGGCTTCAGCAGTCATGTGCCCTTCAAAAAATTAATGCCATAACAGAAATAGTCAACCAGAATATAAACCATTAATGTTTATCACTGTAATACTCACTGCAATACTGCAATCCCATTATAAAATCTAACCCCTGTAAATATACTACAGTGTTGGTGATTCCTGTGGTCTGAACTTTTGTCAGGCCACAGAGGAAAAGATGAAGGTGTCCCACCTAACCTTTGGAAGTCTGAGCCTATTCCAGACTGCAGCTGGGAAGGCCAATTGCCCTGTTTATTGACCTTAGATCTCTGCTATAGATTGTAAGCCCTATGTGGAAGAAGTTGCTGACTAGTGGCAAAAGGAGGATCCCTTGGACAGGTACACTACGGAGGTGTAGACTGAGAGGTAACCCATAGGAAGTCCCCCGCCCTGGCTAGTCTAGATCCTATTCTCCTGGGGTTGCTCTGCTTTCCCCTTGAAGTCCATCTGGAAATGTTAAGAATGTGAGTTCTCCTGGGGTTTGCAAACTCCTTTCAGTACAAAGACTGCATCCAAATAAGAGACCACTTTAGAAGGGAACCTCTGATCACTGCTAGCTGCAGCACAGGTGTGGAAAATGTACTGGAAAGAGGTATACCATGTTGTACATCTTGCCAATAAATAAACGGGTCAAGTGATGCTTGTCACCAACCTTTAACCCTTTTTTTACCTCTTACTTCCTGCACAAACATCCTGAGCACCTCCATACAACACCGCAACATCTTTACAGCAGGAGAGGATCACCGCCATCATGGAATATGCCCCTGAGGGTAAGAACACTATCAAACTGCAGGTTCCCCACCTTTCCGACTGTTTTGGTTCTGGAACGGGGCATGAGAGGTATGGTTAGAGTTGAAGCTGCCATGATAACCCTGAGTGAGCGATGACTTAAACTACGACTCCTCTTGTCCTCTCCTCTGCCTCCCACTCAGGTCAGTCTATTACAAATATATTTCAGGGAATCCCAAGAGACGACCTTTAGCATTGGAAGAGCAGTGAATGTAAAGGAGAATATATATCTATATATATTCACCTACATATAACATACCTGGGGACTCTGTCTACTTTCTGGTCAGTTGTGGCCTATTTTTAGTTTTATTATTTTTAAATATAAGTTGGACATTGTGTTATACATGTATAAAACATTAAAAGTTCAAGTCACCCTTCTTTTCTCATTTTACATATAAAAAAGAAAAACGATATGAAGAAAATGAAACAATTGGTATTGGTCTGTTGTTTTGTGAACAATACTCATTGATGAATGAACCAGTTTTTTTTTATTATAAGACAATTCCACAGGGCAGCAAATGCATGTAATTTTTAATTATATCTAAAGTCACCTGTAAGGCTGATTTCACAAGCAACTTTACATTCTCCATAATGACCGCAGCAACTGGATCCCCTGCAGTTTTACTGAACTAAACTTAGATCACCTTAGAACTCCTACAGTGTAGTTCAGCAGAACTGCTGGAAAGTCCAGGTGTTGCAGCCTTATTACAGACCTTAAAAAGTTGCTGAATTATGTGAAATTGGCTTATTTCTCTTTTTAAAGTAAATATCATTTGCATAATATAAAAGTGAATAAAGCTGCTCACCTGTGATGGTCAGATCTAGTATTCAATATAATTTAGAACGGTGCAAAGAAAAACAAAAAACACGTTGGTAGTGGAACATAGTCCAGAGAAAAAAAATCAGTACTTGTTCGTGAAAAAAAAAAAGAAAACAGATCATTTATTGAAATCCCATAAAAAAAAATTTAGATAAAAAAAGAGTCCTGATTTAAAAAAAATATATCTGTTTTTTATGGATAGATATCGGTTGCATCTATGTTTAACTTTATTAGGAAAGTGAAAGGAAGGATAGATAATGTAAATTTGGTGTGGCCACAAAATAACTCAACAGCCATCAATGTCTAAATGCTAGCAAAGTGAGTACACCCCTAAGTGAAAATGGACAGATTGTACTCAGTTTCAATATTTTGTGTGGCCACCATTATTTTCCAGCACTGCCTTAACTCCCTTGGGTATTTAGTTCACAAAAGCATCACAGGTTGCAGCCACTGGAATCCTCTTTTACTCCTTTATGAGGACATCACGGAGCTGGTGGATGTTAAAGACCTTGTGCTCCTCCACCTTCCATTTGATATTCAAAAAGAAATAGGTCTGGAGACATGCTTGGCCAATCCAGCAACTTTTTTCATTTTCTTTAGCAACTGAGTGGTCATCTTGGAGCTGTGTTTGGGGTTGTTATCATATTGGAATACTGCCCTGCGACCCAGTTTGCAAAGGGAGGAGATCATGCTCTGCTTCACTATGTCACTATACATGATGTCATTCATGGTTCCCTCCATGAACTGTAGCTCCCCACAGCCGATAGCACTCATGCAGCCACAAACTGACACTCCCACTACCATGCTTGACAGTAGACAAAACATACCTGTATTTCTACTCCTCACCTGGGTGCCATAACACAAGCTTGACAACATCTGAACCAAATAAGTTTATCTTGATCTCATGAGACCACTGGACATGGTTCCAGTAATCCATGTCCTTAGTCTACTTGTCTTCAGCAAACTGTTTGTGGACTGTCTTGTGCATCAGCTGAAGAAGAGATTTCCTTCTGGGGTGACAACCATGCAGACCAATTTGATGCAACGTGCGGCGTATGGACTGAGCACTGACAGGTTGACTAACCATCCCTGTAACCTCTGCAGAAATGCTGGCAGCACTCATACATCTCTTTTGCAAAGACAATCTCAGGATATACTGCTGAGCACTTGCCCTCAACTTCTTTGGTCGACCATGACAAGGTCTGTTCTAAGTGGAGCCTGTCTGGTTAAACCACAATACAATCTTGGCCACTGATCTACAGTTCAATTTCAAGGTGTTGGCAATCTTCTTCTTATAGCCTAGTCTATAGCACCAATTCTTTTTTCAAATACTCAGACAGTTCTTTGCCATGAGTTTCCATGTTGAATTTCCAGTGACCAGTATGAGAGTAATAACACCAAATTTAACACCCCTGCTTCCCATTCACACCGAGTCTCATGACAATGTGAAAAGAATTATATATATATATATATATATATATATATATATCTATTTATATTTTATTTATTTATTTATTTATTTTTTCTATACATTTTTTCTAATGCTTTTCTAATGATGTTCGTGATGCAAAACATTATTACACATATATAAGCTTAGCTGAAAACAACAAAGATGCTCCAAAATGCACCTGTTTCCTGGACCACACCCCACCATGTGGCACCATGGATCTGGATGGAAACCATGACCATATCTGGAGAACCAATCAACTAGCGCCACATTTCTGATGGATGCTAGAAATAAAGGAACTTAACCATGCCCCTGAAAGCAATTTGTAAATCCATTGTATGTGTAATAAAGGCTGAGTCAGTATGCGCCTGCTACACACTGAGAAAGTGGTCATACCAGCTCTGTGTTTGGTGTAATTTCTTCACAGCAGCAATCAGTTTTCAATTTGGACAGAAGTAGTCATGTGGTGTACCCCTGAACTTCAACATTTGGCACCCTGTACGTGGAGTGGTACCAGACGGGACGCATTCCCCTGAGGGACCTGGCGGTGACCACCTGGACTTACCTCGGACTGTCCAAAACAGGAGACTGATCACCTCCACTTGAAAACACGGTAAGTCTGCTGGTTTTCTTGTTGAAATCTGTAGCTTACCTGTGTATTTGGACGGTTCCATGTTGCTGGTTGCAGACTAGAGGAAGTTATAGCGAGATTGGATACACTGTGGTGTTGTTGCCAGTTTCAGACTAGTCAAGACTCTTGCGAGATCAGGACAGCGTCAATT
Source organism: Phyllomedusa bahiana (assembly GCA_025379985.1). Taxonomy (NCBI): domain Eukaryota; kingdom Metazoa; phylum Chordata; class Amphibia; order Anura; family Hylidae; genus Phyllomedusa; species Phyllomedusa bahiana. Next base: position 44,253 of record JAODAL010015317.1, read on the forward strand.
GCAGAGTAGTAGAGAAATTCTAGCAGAAGGGACTCCCAGCTAACCAGTAGCTCGAGAGGGAGTTACGCTAGTACGTGTGCGTCTAAAAAGCAAAATAAGCGGTGATATGGCTAGATTCCTCAAGTTTGTGAGGGGTAAAGACAGCCCGTTTTATATGTAATATATATATATATATATATATATATATATATATATATATATATATATATATATATATATATATATATATAGGGGATGTTATGGTTGTTTCCCATCTTGGTAAATTCAAGCTAGAAGATATGGTGGGCTCTCCCAAGTGGGCGCGGCTCCAGACTAAGTCAAAACCCTGGGAGCCCAACCCCTTGGCTCCCAAAATCCAAACATTCAAACAAATGATGGCCATGGCAAATCTCACTTTTGAGGACACACTGGCACTGGAAACAGGGTATAATGAAATGAATGCCTGGGTGGAATGGCTAAAGTATACTGCCCAAAGCCAAAATAAAACTAATTGTTATGTACATGTGCTAGTGCCAAGCCCCATCTGGGTACAGTACCCCTAACTATCCCTGTCAGTGCATAAGAGTGTTTTATGAGTTTGTTCACCAATACATCTACAAATCACAGTGCCTGTGAAGATTGGAAAGTTAAGTATCCCATAGTTACCAAGACCCCAAAACCAGGAGACGGCGCCACAATCTATTCAGGGAATTACACTTGCTTCAAGTTCATCTCAGGCAGTAGATTTATAGGCAACTTCAGTGAAGGTTTTTGTGCCAATTTCAGTTCACTGGATGCGTCCAAGGTTCAGAATCAGGTCCAATCTCTAGCAGACATCTATTGGATTTGTGGTGATCGTAAGCTGAGTAGCAGGTTAGAGAGTAACTGGACGGGTCAATGTACACTCACCAAATTAATCATGCCTTTCCACATACTGTCATATCCAGAGGACCTTGGTATCTTGGAAGGTAACTCACCTAGCAGACACAAGCTGGCAGTTTTGACCCACATATATACATAGATGCCATAGGCATCACAAGTGGGGTCACTGATGAATTTAAAGGGTGGTTCTCTCATTTTTTATGCCCCATGTGGTCATTAATAAAAATGTTGACTGGATTAATTACCTGTTTAACAACCAACATAGGTTTATTAATTACTCTATTGATCCTCTCCAAGTTCTAGCCAACCAGCTAAGTCCCACCTCAACCATGACATTGCATAACAAAATTACTTTGTACATAATTTTAGCAGAAAAAGGAGGGATTTGCAAAATGATTGGGGACAGTTGTTGCACATATATTCCAGACAATACTGGTCCCACTGGGAAGGTGACAATGGCCTTGACAAAATTGGATGATCTGTCCAAAGAGTGGAAAGAGAACTCTAGAGAGAAGGACTCATGGGACAGTTATTTTGGGTCTATGTCAGGATGACAGAAGTGGTTGACTCAAGTAGGTACTACCATAGTTATAGTTCTGATACTGATGGCAGTGATTCTCCTGTGTATTTTCCCTTGCATAAAAAAGATTATAAGAGTATTGATAATATAACTCCAACTTTCCCTCTGATTAACGGTGAGACAACATGCATTGAAACAGAGAATCCTATAGCCTCCCCTGAGAACCACAATTCTTTACCAAGATTAGGATCCAGATGATTAAAAGGGAAAGTGTAGGGGCCTATCAGGGCTGGGAAAGTCCAACTACAAAGAGGGGGTCACTCGCAAGGAGAGGCTCATCCCAAACCTGGTGATGCATCCACATCCCTTTTCCCACACAGTCTTGGCAGGCACAGGTGATTTTAGATTAGGGAAAGAAACAATGTGAAACACACTCAATTATATTTAATGGGGGATTGTGAAGGGAAATATATATATATATTTCTATACATTTTTTCTAATGCTTTTCTAATGATGTTCGTGGTGCAAAACATTATTACACATATATAAGCTTAGCTGAAAACAACAGAGATGCTCCAAAATGCGCCTGTTTCCTGGACCACACCCCACAAGGCGCTATGGATCTGGGTGGAAACAATGACCATACCTGGAGAATCAATTAACTAGTGCCATATTTCTGATGGATGCAAGAAACAAAGAAACTTAACCACGCCCTGAAAGCAATTTGTAAATTCATTGTATGTGTAATAAAGGCTGAGTCAGTATGCGCCTACTACACACTGAGAAGGAGGTCATACCAGCTCTGTGTTTGGTGTAATTTATTCATGTCAACAATAAGTGTTCAATTTGGACAGAAATAGTCACGCGGTGTACCCCTGAACTCCATCAACATGAAGGAGGGGAAAATGGCTAATTGGGCACAATGTATCCATTTTCACTTAGGGCTGTACTTACTTTGTTGCATGCGGTTTACACACCAAATTTACACTGTTATACAAGCTGTACACTGAATATTTTACATTGAATCAAAGTGTCATATCTTCAGTGTTCTCCCATTAAAAGAAATAATGCAATATTTACAAAATGTGAGGGGCGTACTCATTTTTCTAAGATACTGTGCATAGATAGATAAATAAAAAGACAAAGATAGAAAGAAAGATACTACTTTTAATTGTTCTATAGAATATTTTGTTCTAAAAATGTGTCTTTTAACTTCTTAAAGGAGTTGTCTCATTACAGGCTTTCAGCCTATCTCAGTGTGTCTGGCAGCATAGGATTTTTGAATTAAGGGGCGTGCTTCTAGTCTGCCTCTTCTCTTCCCCCTTCCCCCCTCCCCTCAGCACACGGACAGCTCTCCTTCTCTGACTGCAGTAACTTCTATACAGCAGGAGGAGGGTGAGGGGGTCTGCTGCCAGAGTTAACCCTGTGTGTGCCTGCCTAGATCTGCTGCTTACTGCTGAATCAGCTGCACTGTGCTGCTGCTGTGGCTGAGCTCTTGCTGCTCCTCTTCACAGAGTCAGGAGACAGCAAGGAGAGGGTTGATCTATGAGTGGCTATTGAGCCAGAGGTCTGTGAAGCTGTGTATGCTAATAGCAGAGCAGGGGGGATGTAAAGGTTCCTATACCCCCTGCTTAGCATACAAATCTCCATGGACATCTAAAGCAACAACAAACAAACCCGTCAGAACAGACACAGGGCAGCTGTGAAGAGTGTTACTATAATCATGATGTGTCACTAATACAGCAGAGCAGGGAGGGATATGAACCGTTCACATGCCCCCCTGATCTGTTCTATTAGTATAGTCAAAGCTCCACAGACACATCATGATTATAGTAACACTCTTCACAGCTGCCACATTGTACTGACCACAGATCAGCCTCACCTGCTCTCCTCAATCTGTGTAGAGAGCAGGAGGGAGCAGGCAAACACAGGGTTAATCCAGGCAGCACAGCTACACAGACACAGAAGCCAGAGCCCTCCCCTACAGAAGCATCACAAGTGCCCTCATACTGTGCGGGAGGGGCTCTGTGCTCAGACCTGTATTGAGAAGCTGATGAGTCACCAGCACTGGCAGCCAGTGAGAGAAAAATCAACAGGTCAGCTGCTATAGTGATTTAAGGAGCTGATGCACTCCTACTACCAGGGATAACTCAAAATCAGTAGGACATTTGTAATGAACATATATTTCAAAGCTGCTTGTTTTTTATAGATCTTTTAATTAAAACCCAATCATTGTAGCGAGACAACCGCTTTATTGTAAGTAAGTTATCTTAAACAGCTGTAATGTTACCAGCTATTTTACTTCTAACAGTGCTATACTAATAAAGTTTTAAAAAGTAGGAAGAGCTGTTATCATTCACCAGTCATGGTACAAGTTGCCACTCTATGTGGCTCATTGCTAGGAACCAACTAAAATGTAAAGTGCTTAAAGGAGATGCTTCATTAACATTGTGGGTGCAACTACCAGGGTAGCAAGCATAGCAGGTATTTTAGGGCCAAGCAGTTAAAATGTCCATTTCAACTCTAACATAAAGTTTGGATAGCGATGACTGCTGGAAGGGGGGAAGGAAACAATCCTGCTTCTCTGCAGCATTACCTTTTGCTTATTTATGTGCTAATACTGCATTATCACAGTCCTAGCACATTAGATTGCCCACACATGCCGACATACTAGCCAAACTTTTAAAATGGTCTTCAAAGAAATTTTGTGATTGCAAAAACCTGCATGCTTTATCATACCATGCCCCTTTTTACATACCAAATTCCCTTTTACATATTCACTGATATCAGTTTTTCCATGCTAGCAAAACTGACTGACTGGTGTCAGAGATGGATAAGGCTTCACTTAGCTTTCCTGGATTCTGGAGAAAAATTTGGTAATACCACATTGACTGCTTTGGTAACCAGCTTTCCTTTGTTACTGAGAGTATGCAGTGATATGGGGTAAAAATACTCTACACCACTGTATACAAAATACTGTTGGTGCTGTAAGACAGGAAGTGAGCAGCACAAAAAGGTTGTTTGCCCCCTGCAGATGAAGCTAGAAAATATAGTCTAGTGGCAGCATGACCTTTCCACATGTAATCTGGTATTATGATAACATCTCTTGACACATTACCCTGACACCACCTGTTTTTTCAACAGGTAGAGGAGACTTGTCAACTTTTCTTGGGGACCTGGAGGATGTCTCTTTTTCCAGGAATCTCCTTGAATATACAGAAAAGTTCACCCTATATTTCATTTTTGCAAGGATCTAGAAAAGTACAGTTTTTGTTCCCTTTTCTGTGAGGATGGAGGAACAAAAGTTGCAATTCTGGTATGGTTTTTACATATCACTGTATACATTTATATACTTACAGTTCTTCCAAATGCGATATGACTGTTGCAGCCAATCAGTGGCTTCAGTTGTCATTTGCCAATTCCATGGCCATTACTGCTCATGTGCCATTCACTACCTGATGTTAGTAGAACTTTAATGATGTAGAGGCAGATAGCAGAAAGATGAGTGTTTTTATTGTAATCTTTTTGGAGCTGGGGCTGTTGTGGTTTTTTAAGTTATTACATGTGAAACATAGTACAAGTCATATTATATGTACACTAAACCATTATTTATTTATACATAAAAAGAATAAAGAAAAAATCACTTGAATGTTTTCCGAGTAAATTTAGGTCTCTGTTCCTAGTAGTCTCCTGGCTTTGTATGCCAGAACCATTTTTAAGTAAACACCACTAGATCTTGGTTAACCAGACTGGGGATCTTGCATGCAGACTGCACCAAAAAAAACCTCTAAATGCAAATGTTAACAAATCCTGAAACATGACCGTAAGCTAAGTGGAGGTGTTTTCCATTACTCTCGGTTATTAGTGGGTCCTTCAAACTTGTTAATGAATATTTAATTAACTCTAGTATTTGCAACATTTCAGCCTCAATATGTCCATACCCCTATATATATGTTACCATACAAACTGCCATTATATTCACTCCTTAGGCATCAAGATACTGTTGCAGCCCATTTTTTCCAGTCTGCCACTCATCCTGCACAAGTTGCCAATTTTGAATCTGGAAAAGAAGTCCCTTCCATTTTTCACAACTGGTTTCACACACTGAGGAACCATTAATTTATTTGCTCAATACAAAAACCCTGTGAGATTTACCAAAATGTCACATTTTAATTCATTAGTCCTTCTTCCACTCTAGAATAGTCCACTGAAGGTGCTGCTTGGATTCCGTCACTCCTCCCCGCTCCCCGTGAATCCGCTGCGGGGGAGAAAGTGACATGCACATTATTTATGGCGCGTACGCGCCGTAGATAATGCAATGTCTATGGGGCCGGCGGGCAGCGCCCCCGCCGTGCCCCCGTCCCACCCCTTATTCAAGCCGTAACTGCGGGCGAAATCCGTCCTGCAATTACGGCTTGAATAAGCCGTGTGAACACTGCCTTAAAGGGGTTTTACCATGAAGACATTTTATGCCTGGTTTGTCCTAATTCAGCTTTCATTGTGTACAAAAGGTGGCATAGTACCAAACGTGGATTTATTTTTTCTCAATCCACATACCTAATGAAGGTTTCTTTTTTCCTTTTATTTAGTTGCACTGTTTGACTTACAGCGGGTACGGAAAGTATTCAGACCCCTTTAAATTGTTCATTTTTTCTTTCATTGCAGCCATTTGGTAAGATCAAAAAAGTTTGTTTTTTTTGCTCATTAATGTACACTCTGCACCATACCTTGAAAGGAAAAAAACAGAAATGTAGACATTTTTGCAAATTTATTAAACAAGAAAAACTGAAATATCACATGGTCATAAGTATTCAGACCCTTTGCTGTGACACTCATATTTAAATTATATGCTGTCCATTTCCTTCTGATCCTCCTTGAGATGGTTGTACTCCTTCTTTGGAGTCCAGCTGTGTTTAATTAGACTGATTGGACTGGATTAGGAAAGGCACACACCTGTACAGTGTTTAAGGATATATCAACTCAAAATCCAAACACAGTCTCTTTGATAAGCTGATCAAAGAGACTGCTATCTTGAGTCAGTGTGACGTCCCCTAGGAGATCCTCCTGATGACCTCTATAATATGGAAGGGGGAAACGCGTCGAGGATAAGGTTTGATGTATCTTGAAATGATGCTGGATAAATGTATCTTATGTTCCCTACACGGACGATAGATATAGACATTTACCCTATGATTAAAAGAAAAATTGCAGTATTCATATCAGTGGACTGTGAGCCTTTGAGTACTTTATATGGGATTCTATATGAATAATGATAACTGTGTTTGGATTTTGAGTTGATATATCCTTAAACACTGTACAGAGATATATATATGCTAATGTTTCTGGTGTTTGATAGGGACACAAAGTGATTCAATAGGGTGAGCCTACAAAGACTAGGCCGTCCTTATCGGGACGATTACTTGGTCTATTTGAGGATAAGTGTAGGGAAAGTAGATAGGGACAGTGTGTTTATATATATATTGATTTAGATAGATTTTGGATTAGTAATCGTATTTTTATGGGTATATATTAAAAGTTATATTTTAGAGTTTGGATTTGTTTAGGATTTTCTCAGTGACTGGTTTGTTGTTCCAAATCCACATAGATACTATTAGATTCTGAGGAATTTTTTCTGTGATTTTTTCTAAGGCACAGATCTGGCCAAGGTTACAAAAGAATTTGTGCAGCACTCAAGGTTCCTAAGAGCACAGTGGCTTCCATAATCCTTAAATGGAAGAAGTTTGGGACGACCACAACTTTTCCTCTACCTGGCCGTCCAGCCAAACAAAGCAATCATGGGAATAGAGCCTTGGTGAGAGAGGTAAATAAGAACCCTAAGATCACTGTGCTTCAGAGATGCAGTAGGGAGATGGGAGAAAGTTCCACAAAGTCAACTATCACTGCAGCCCTCCACCAGTCGGGGCTTTATGGCAGAGTGTGCCGCCGGAAGACTCTCCTCAGTGCAAGACTGCCAAAGCTGCAGATAGAAGCCTGCATACAGTTTGCAAAAAAACACATGAAAGACTCCTAGTCTAATGAGACGAAGATTGAACTTTTTCGTGTTAATTGTAAGTGGTATGTGTGGAAAAAAACACTGCTCATCACCTGCCCAATACAATCCCAACAGTGAAACATGGTGGTGGCAGCTGTGGGGGTGTTTTTCAGCTGCAGGGACGGGACGACTGGTTGCAAATGAAGAAAAGGCCAAATACAGATATATCCTGGATGAAAACCTCTTCCAGAGTGCTGTGGACCTCAGACTGGGCCGAAGGTTCAGCTTCCAACAAGACAATGACCCTAAGCACACAGCTAAAATAACAAAGCAGTGGCTTCAGAACAACTACAGTTTGTGCCCATACTTGACTGGCACAGCCACAGCCCTGACCTAAACCCAATTGAGCATCTCTGGAGAGACTTGAGAACGGCTGTCCACCAACATTCACGATCCAACCTGAGGGAACTGGAGAGGATGCGCAAGGAAGAATGTCAGCAGATCCCCAAATCCAAGTGTGAAAAACTTGTTGCATCATTTCCAAGATGGCGCATGACTGTAGCATCTCAAAAGGGTGCTTCTACTCAATACTGAGCAAAGGATCTGAATACTTAAGACCATGTGATATTTCAGTTTTTCTTGTAGATATTTTTGCAAATTTATTAAACATTTCTGTTTTTTTTCTTTCAAGATGGGGTGCAGAGTATACATTAATCAGCCCAAAAAATGAACTTTTTGGATCTTACCAAATGGCTGCAATGAAAGAGAGTAAAAAATGTAAAGGGGTCTGAATACTTTCCGTACCCACTGTATTACTAAGGAGTACAGAGGGCTGGAGTATAATGACAACACCTGGGGTTCAACATTCGCTTGGCAGTGAGTATGTGTGATTACTAACCAGGGAAGAGACTGACAGTATCTGCCTGAGAGGAGAGGTGATGTCTGAGCATGTGCAGCCAGAACTGAGACGCTTTTGTCACTGGTTGTATCCCCTGGAGATGAACTGTACACTATGGATAACTAATGTAGCAGCTTAAACAAAAATGGCCCAGAATTTCTAATAATGATGAATGGTAAAAATGTTTAGTATTTAATTTTCAAGCTTTCCACATCAATTTTACTTTGTGGTAAAGCCCCTTTAAGCTGTCCTTTAAGAGTTTGAGCAGAGTGGTGCCGATCATGTTAGCTGTTTACACTGAAAAACATGTCATCTGATTTTGCAGTGACTTTTTGTCTACCAGACCTCTTACTGTCAAAGATTCCTCCAGTTTCCAAATGCCTTTTGATGTTATAGGAAATTGTACTAACTGCCACCTTGATTTTCTTTGCAATTTCTCTGAAATACAGACCTAAACTTCTCAGGTTTATAATTGTTTGTCTTTTTCTATGAATTGCCTTGATCTTGTCATTATAATAGCAATGTGCTCTGTCCTGAAGAACAAATCTTGATCTAGAGCATGTTGTTCAGTCTACGCCAACATTGGTTATATAGATTCAAATGATTTGAAAGTAATCTTCAAAAGTTGAGACAGCTAAAGAAATAGTTTGCAACCAATCTCCAGCAATAATTTGCTTTTGGTGCCGCAAAGCAGCTGTACTTGTTGGCTTTCCTAAAAAAAAGCCATTTGGTTTAATTAAGAAATTCAGACTATTGTTGTGGTAAGGTTAAATTTTTATATTATTTTTATGCTTTTAATTTTATTTGAACTTTTGAACAATTTCACATTATTTGCTGTACTAGAACTGTCTAAGTGTCAGAAATAACTGGAAAAACTGAGGTGTTCTAAAGCTTTTGACGGATAGTGCATGTTTTGCCATTTAGACTGATAATCCTATCAGTCAAAACATACTCTGAAACTGAGCTTGGAGTAGCTTCTCCCTTCCTGGCTCAGCTTACCTGACAAGTCTCTTCACAAGCCTGGTTCAGTTTCAAAGTGGCTGACAGGTTCCCATTAAGTCTAGGGACTAGCAAGGTACCAAAAACAAAAACAGACTGGTAAAAAGTACCACTCAACTAAACCATTTCTCTGAGTTTCATTGGAATAAGAAGGCTAGACTTACTCTATTGCTTCTTTTACACATGGATGCTGACTTCAATACTACAACAATGTACTGAAATAAACCTCTTAATTATTCATCTCCTTATTAACAGTTATAAGTCAATTATTATTATTGTTTATTTAAAGTTCCATTAGTTCCACGGTGCTGTACATTCAAGGGGGGTTGCATACATTATATATGTCAAACAAGTACAATAGTGACAATAAATTACTAACAACAGGTACAGAGGGAGACCCTGTCGGTGAAGGCTTACAATCTACAAGGAGGGACGAGAGAGACAGAGGGTGCGGGGCAGACACATTTGTGGTGTAGTGTGGTGTAATGATATTGTAGGTTAAAGCCTTTCCTGAAGAGATGGGTTTTCAGGTTGCTTTTGAAAGTAGTGAAGGTGGAGGAGAGCTTGATATGTTGGTGTAGTGTGTTCCAGAGAGTGAGGGAAGCATGGGAGAAGTCTTGGAGACGATTGTGTGAAGAGTTGATAAGAGGAGAGCAGAAAAAAAAGGTTTTGTGAGGAGCGGAGAGTGGGGGATGGTATCTAGAGATTAAGGCAGAGATGTATGGAGGGGAAAGGTTACGGAGAGCCTTGTAGGTCATGGTTAGTAATTTGAATTGGATTCGCTAGGCAATGGATAGCCAGTGTAGGGATTAGTAGAAGGGAGAGAGGTGGATCAGACGGGCAGCAGAATTGAATGTGGTTTGGAGGGGAGCTAGAGTGCTGAATGGGAGGCCACAGAAGGATGTTGCAGTAGTCTAGGCAGGAGATGACAAGGGCATGGACGAGTATTTCAGTTAAGGAAAGAATGGATTTGAGAGATATTTTTCAAGTGGAGGAAGCAGGCAGAACTAAGGGCTTGGATGTGTGGCTTGAAAGATACAGAGGAGTCAAAGGTTATACCAAGGCAGCAGACTTGCGGCGACCGGTGAGAGTGTAGAGCCGTTGACAGTGATAGAGTGATCAGGTGGGAGTATAGAGTTGGACGGTGGAAAAATGATATATACAGTTTTCTCCACAGCTTGGAGACACTGAGAAGGAGGATATGAACAATAGACAGTCTCAGATCTGGGAAAGTAGATAATTAACATCTGGGCCAGAGATGCAAAGTTGTGTGTCATCAGCATACAGGTGATATTGAAAGCCATGTGAAGCTATGAGCTGACCTAGTCCAAAAGTGTTGATAGAGAAGAGAAGTGGGCTCAGGACAGACCCCTTGGGGACACCAACAGAGAGTGGGTTGGAGGAGAGACGTTGAATGTCAGACCAGTGAGGTATGAGGAGATCCAGGAAAGGGCCAAGTCCATTATGCCAAGGGATGAGAGACTTTGTAGCAGGAGTGAATGGTTGACAGTGTCAAAGGCAGAGGACAAGTCTAAAAGGAGAAGGACAGAGTAGTGACGTGAGGCTTTAGCAGTTACAAGGTCGTTGGTGACTTTGGTTAGGGCAGTTTCAGTAGAGTTGTGGGATCAGAAACCAGATTTCAGTGTGTCAGGAAGAGAGTTGGAGGAGAGATGAGAAGACAGTTTAAGGTAGACGTGCTGTTCAAGGAGTTTAGAGGCAAATGGAAGCAGTGAGATGGGATGATAGTTGGACAGAAAGGAGGGGTTGAGAGATGGTTTCTCTAGGATGGTAGCGTGGCAGGAGGGAGGAAAGATGCCAGAGGTTAAGGATAGTTTGAAAAGATGGGTGAGGGCTTTGATGATAACAGCACTAAGGTCTGGGATGAGGTGGGGTGGCAGTGGGTCAAGATAACAGGTAGTAAGGTTGATTTGGACAGTAGAGAGAAAAGCTTGTCATGAGTAACAGTGGAGAAGCAGATTAAAGGAATAGTATTGTGCGGGTGTAGATGTGGGTGGTGGGGACTGTGCTGATATAGTGGTGGGGACAGTGGGGTGAAGCTGTCTCTGATGAGGTTGATCTTGTGTAGGAAGTGTAGTGGCAAAATCATCTGCTGAGTGGAGAGATGGGGGGAGGGAGTGCTGGGGTTGAAGGTGTTAAAAGGTTGTCTGGGGTTGTGAGACAGAGAGCATATGATAGTGGTAAAGTAATCCTGTTTGGCAGAGGTGACTGCAGACTTAAATGTGTGGAGTGATTGTTTGTAGGAGGCGAGGTTGTCGATGGAGCGGGTTTTTTTTAGCAGCGTTCAGCAATTCTGGAGGCTCCCCTCAGCTGTTTAGTTGAATCTGCATGCCAGGGTTATCTGTTGATTTTGCTACTTCTGTAGTTCATGAGAGGAGTGACTGTACTGGGTAACATTTTGTAGGTTCCTACAGGGGTGCACTAGATTTGAGACAGGTGGGACAGGAGGAGTGGAGAAGGCAAGCAGATTGTGGTCAGATATGGGATGGGGAGAGGCAGAAAGAAGAGGAGAGTGAAAGGAGTTTATTGGCAGCAGATTGGGATGTGACAATGGGGATGTTGAAGTCTCCCATGATAATAGTGGGGATGTCAGTGGAAAGAAAGTGGAGAATCCAGAAGGCAAAGCGGTCAAGAAAGGTGGTGGCAGGGCTTGGCGGTTGGTAGAAATCAGCCACTTGGAGGTTTGGAGGGGGAGTAGATTTGGACAGAATGCATCTCAAAGGAAAGGAGTGGGAGGGAAGGTAGGGGTAGAATGGGGAAAAAAGGAACAAGTATCATACAGAACACCTCCGCCATGCTTGTTTCCAGGAAGGGGAGCATGGGTAAATTACAGGCCGCCAAAGGAGAGCACAGCAGGGAATGATGTGTCAGAGGGTGTAATCCAGGTTTCCGTCAGACCACTGAAGAATAAATGACATGAGATGACTTGGTCATGTATGAAGGAGAGTTTGCTGCATACAGACCAGGCATTCCAGAGAGCTCCAGAGATAGCGGGAGAAGGGGTCAAGGGAATGTGTTTTAGATTGAAGGGGTTAAAGGAGTTTGTAGTGGTGAATTGGTTAGGAGAGGAAGAAAGAATAGTGAGAATGTGCTGAGGAAGCCCTGGGTTAGAGAATATGTCCCCAGCAGCCAAAAGGTGCAGAGAAAGGGTTAGCAGGTGGGAATAGGATAGACTGTAGATTTTTTGGGTCAGTTTAGTATGGAAGGCATTGATAGTGGAAAAGAGGTTGGTGTCGGCAGACAAGTGAGAGGGTAGAATGCATGGAGAGATGTAAAGCTCTCTGCCCAACGGAGGGGTTTGGGGATAGGCAATTAGTTTCAGGAAACTGGAAGTTGAGATAATGGATGATAGGAAAAGAATACTGAGTGTTCGAGATTGGTTATGAAGCTTTGCAGGAGAACGAATATGGTCAGCGATCCCCCCCCCCCCCTGTTACAAAGTCCTTTTTTTTTAAAATATATGTTTTATGAACAGAAGTATGCATACAAACAATACATGACCTAGAAATATGTAAATTTTACAATCAATTGCAATGTTAATAATATATCTGCTACTGTAAAGACCTACAGATATAATAAAGTTTCAATAATACAGGTACCTCTGTTTCTGTTTTTATTTATCACCCCCCAAATGAAACACAAAGAATACTAATAAAACCCCCCAGCTAAACCTTACCCACCCCTGTGTGCTTTCTTCCTCACTCCTCCACGTCTCCACTATTAAATTCCCAAGGTTGCCTTTTAACTTCTCAGTCAATTAAAATTTTGTGTACCTGAAGGGCTCCATTAATTCTGCTGTCTCATAATCCTTATAAGCCTTGGATATAAACTGACTCCATTTCTTAAAGAGGCCGCTATAATTCTGGTCTTTATTTCTCTCGGTGTTAAGTTTTTCAATGTATAACATTTGGTTGAGACATTCCCTTACCTCAGCTGCCTCAGGAACTGTTTTCTCTATCCAATGCCTCAAAATACACTTTTTTCACTGCCAAGAGTGTAACATAAACTCCCTTATTAGTCTTTGATTATATAATGGAACAGATATCCCTGTGGTGTGATTGGAATTGTAATGATCCACACATCTTCAACAAAATATTGGACCCTCGTCCAAAATTTTTCAATCATAGACATAGACAGTGTAGCAGATCAGCCTCGTTTAATTTGCATTTTGGGCATGATTTCCAATATTGTGTCTTGTCTTTACTGTACATTATGTCGAAAGCACAGATAGCCTTATGAGGAGTTCTAAACACCAACTCTCTCCACTGCTCATTTAGCGGAGCTTTTCTTATGTCCAAGCCCTTCATAATTTTTAAAGTAACATTATCATCTTGCAGTTTGATTTCCCAACTCCTAAACATGGAAGATCCTATACCCTCCATCTCTTTCTTATTAAAACTTCAGATATACCATCTAGTTTGTAAAGATTCATGAATTCCTCAGATTTCTCCCAAAGACCAATGGTTAGATACATACTCCTTGCAAAAATGAATAATCTGTACGTATTGCAGTAAAAGTTGTGGTCCTAGTGAAAATGTTTCATTGACTTGCTTCCAAGAAGGTAAATTCCCCTCTTGTCATGTCAAAATATCATACAAATTTCTTTATGCCTTTGAGCCTCTACTTACGAAATCATTTATTTTCCATACCTGAATGGAAAGTAGGTGGGCCCACAAAGGTAAATAACTGGATAAATATATGGGTCTCCTAAAAAGCTTCCTCACATGCCTCCAAGTAGCAAGTTAAGTTTTAACAAGCCAACTGGAACTCCACATCCAAGTTGGAGAACAAATTTGTTCCTTTTAACCAATCATTTATGTGCCTCCACATTGCTGCTGTGTTGTACAGCCTAATATTAGGGAGCTGAGCCCCACTCTGCTTTTTCCTTGCCGTTAATTTCTTAAATCCAATCCGTGGCTGCTTCCCTCTCCAAATAAATTTTGTGAAAGCCTCCCGCAAAAGGTCAATGTCTTTATGCTTCAGTAAAATTGGAATATTTTGCATTGGATAAAGGAGTTGAGCAAAACTAAACATTTGGATGAGCTGGATTTCTACTCATGATGGATAACGTAAGCTCTTTCCATTTCTCTAGTTCAGCAACTATTCTTGCAATTAATAGGGAGTAATTCAAATGGTAAATCATGGCTGACCTGTCACCAATTTTTATGCCCAAGTAAGTCAGACTGAAATGCCCCACCTCCACCACTACTTCTTTCTGCCTAACATCTCCTCTAATTACCTAATTGTAATAATTAACATTTATCATGATTCACTTTAAATCCTGAAAAACACTCAAAATACTCTACAGCATCTAGGACCTTCTTTGCCTGGCTCTGGGGATCATCAAGGAACAATAACATGCCATCTGTGAAGAAAACTAATTTTGTCTCTGAATATACCCACCTTTTATCTCTGATTACACCCTCTATGTGTGTGTATCTCACAGACACATAACCCAAAAATATCCCCAGCAGTGAAAGAAAACCAACAAAGGTGACAGTGGACACGCTGCCCCCTCCTCGCCCCTCCCGCTCCACCCCCCCTGAGAAGAAATGCACTAGAGGTCACTGACTGCAAGCAGCCTGAATCCCCAGGGTGTATTACCTCCTGGCCATAGAGAGGTGTATTGTACATTATGTCACTTACTAGTACTTTCTGAAATACTGTAGATCATAGTGAGGGACAGAATCCTCAGAACGCCCTCTAGCGCTCCACTCTCTCCGCGCTCGCACTTCCCACTTACACATACACGAATGCTACATCCACCCCCCCCCAGGCATTGAAAGCCTCTCTCGTCTCCAACGGGCCCCACGCCTCTCCACTCAAATTTGCTCAGAACAGGACATTTGTGACTAGCTGATCCCTGATCACTACTAAGCGCACAACGATTTTCCAGAGTTGAATGAAACAGTTCTGATGTTTTTACCCCTGATCTCCCCTTAACAAAACCCATCTCGTGTTCTCCAATAAAATGTGGTAGGAGATTTGAATAAACCGCTTAGCCAAACCTTTCTGAAACAATTCTAGCTAGTAATCTGCGAGACACATCCTGAGTCTTATATAGAGCGGCTCAGTATTAGGTCTAAGCATATGTCCGTTCCGTGTTTGTAGATCGATGTATCTTTCCTGTGTTGATCTGTAATACTTTAATAGAGGGCAGATTGTCCTCCCCTGACTGTTCGCAATATTACTCCTTTCTTAAAATAATAATATCCCCAAAGAGACTTATGTGATATACGAGACCTCAAATTTCTTTTGGTATTGTGTGGTCTCGCGATGACATTAGCTTCGCCAGACGTACATAGCCTTGCTGGACGAAGACATAGGGCTTGTTAGAGGGTAAGCGTTTAATTTTGCTCACTGTAAGTGTTCTTCACCTCTGTAATTCTGGCATTTAAATGTGTTCTCTATCACTCCATATATAAGAGCAGACTCTCCCCTCGCAGCAAAATTTGACATTTGTCAAAATCCACATCAGGAGTCCGAGTATACAATTTTTGTAAAACTCCATCAAGAAGGTTAATTTCTTGGCAGTACCTTGTGTGTTCCCCTCACTGTGTCTGCCTTTTTCCTGTGGACAGCATAATATTGGTGATCCCTCTGCCTCCCTTGACCAGATCAGTGAGAAGCTTCCCGGCCTTGTTCCCAAATTTAAATAAAGATGCCTTAAATTGATCGCTATACAAAAATTCTACTCTTTTCTGTTGTAATTCAAAGGACTCCCTAGCTGCCTTTTATTTTCCTCTGACAGGTCTGATAAGAAAGCTGTGTACGATGACCTCTGCCTTTCTTTGGCCTTCTTTTTGGCTGCCGTGTACGTCAGAATTCTCCCTCTGAGCACCGCCTTTCCAATGTCCCAAAATAGGCAAGGAGAGTCTTTGTGAATCTCATTATCTTTTTCATACTTTTTCGACTCTTTGAATTAGTAGTGCTTTAAAATGATCATCCCCTAATAGAAAACCAGGGAGTCTATATAGTTTGTCATTTCCTCTAGGAAATGTGTCCCGTAGCTGGAGAGTAATCCAAAATCACTAGGTCCTCTATCTCAACAACATCCACTTTCCCCATTATTCCGGCGGGTTTGCTAAAAAAATAAGTCTCAATCTGAGACTTACGGAGAAATGGGTGTATTGCCTCTGTGGGACTAAGTGATCTCCAGGTATCAATCAGACCGGTATTATCACTCAAACTATATAATAGGCTATGTCTGTTATCCGATAACTTTGGATGTGTGGACCCCCTTTTTCTGTCCTCCATAGCGGTCATTACATACATTTTTCACTTATTGTGGTGAACTATCTTTGAAATACAGTGTGTGTATTTCTCACATACACAAATCTGCATTACAGGCAGGTTATTGTTTTGGGATATTGAAACACATGGGTATATGTAGAATCTGTGGGCAGAAAGTGGAGCGTGGCCAGGACCTAATGTTGGCACCATGCCCTGCGTCAACATATGCAGCGTCATCCCATCCAGTGGCTGTGCGAGAAGCATGATGGGAGAACGAGAAAGTGTATCAGAAGTGAGTTGGTCCATCCTTTGCCGCAGAACTAAGCAGTCGAGCACAGTCAGATGTGGCCACGGCCCCCCGAACCCCATATCAGCATATATTTAGTCATAAGGCTTCACCACTCCTGCAATGGAGCTGTCTATCTTGTCCCCTCATTCTACAGCACCAGTCAGTAGGTGGCTCCGTACAGTGTCAGCATCAGTGCTCGCCAGTGACTGCGAGCATCCACAGCCATCCTTTGCGCAGTAGAAGCTAAACGTGCCCCTGTCCAACTTTTCTGGTTATCAAACCGTCCTCCCTTTTCAAGGGGAAGGTGACTCTGCACACTTCAGAGAACTGATGGCTTGTGTGAAGCGAGGTGAGAGTTGAGAGGTGGAGAAGGTCAGCTGCAGTGGAGCCTTGTTCACCCCAAGGAGACTCACATGTCCACATGAAGTGTGAGAGGACTCACATTTTGTCAAGATGAATAAGGTGTGGATCAGCCTGGGTTATCTCCACACCCGCAACCAATGCCTGATACATCCAGAATTAGATCTAAGCCCATGCTGCTTTAAACCCAAAACTTTGACATAAAAATGAGTCTGGATTCTTCTGGTAACTGCCCTCAGCTACTAGTCTGGATTCTGCCACCAACTTATCATACGACTGGTATTGCCACCCCAACCCTCCCACTCTTTCACGGGGCCATTATGTCGATATATATGCTGCTGCCACATCACCCACTCAGTCTCCCCCTCCCCTGCCCCCCCCCCTCCGCCCCCCCCCCCTCGCCCTCCTCCTGTCCACCCTCCAGGCTATGTCACAATGTCAAACTCTCTAGCTTGATGCTGCTGCTCCTCATTATGTCTCCTAGCTGCGCCACTCAAATTTATGTCATTGTGCCAACTCTCCGGCCATTATGCTGACTGTTACAGTTACTGCCGTCACCTCAAAAACCGTATGATTGTTGCACGCTGCTGGTTTGGCTACTGCATACTGCTGGCCAACTTCCTCAATTGCGTCAGTTGTGGCCACTCTGTAAACTACCATGCTGCTGGCCAACTGACTCACACTCTGCATCACTCGGACTCCAGCACCTGTGGTTTCCTTAAGTGCGGTCTGTTTCCTATCGCACTATTACCAATCTGATGACTAATGCCTCAACTTTGTTAGGCTTTTCCCTTACTGTTTAAAATGTCCTGCGTCCGAGATGTCACGAAGGGACAAGCAGACAACCTATTGTCCTGCCTCAACCGTACAAAGTAAGAGTAAGAGCCTAGTATGACATTGTGGTCTCTTGTTTGCATCAGGATGTGTCTGATGATTAGGTAGGAACAAAAGCAGGATTGGATAGAAAACACAGAAGGACATACAAATATTCCATATACCTGTTATCTTCTTTTTTGGGATCAAACACCTGTTTTTTTTCTGGCTTTCTCGCATAATGATGGATCATTGACCGACTGGAAAGCGGACACTGAAGGATAATAGGGAGGCGCAAAATGATCTAAGTTGAAGTCAATGAAAAATTAATTCGAAAACCCTCTCAACTTTTCGTGGGAGGGGGGGGAGAGGGGAGGATCTCGTCTACGTGTACCAGCATTTAAACAGAATCTCCAGGAATAAGTGAAAAAAAAAAAAATAAATCTCTTCATAAAATAGCAATTTATCCCTACAGACTGAACTGGATGAGTTCAGATGTGCGTACGGAGAGAATTACACACACAACTGATTTTTGACACAGTGTTCCCCACAATAAGTGAATAAATTAACTCTTTGCCACGGATAGCAATATCCCAAAATAAAAAAATGCTGGTTTAGGAACAGGTGTGTATATGATACACACCTCTGTATTTGAAAGGTATTTCACCCCAGTTAGTAACTCTAAAATCGGAAGTATTCTGCACAGAGTGCCATCTAGTGCAGCTACACCGAGATGCTTGAGCATACAAGATCAACAAGTTGAAAGGTATGAATTTAGACATGCTGCCATAATTTATAGGCTGTGACATTACAGATGCTTTGAACACTGGGGTTGCGCTAATTTGGCTGCCTTGTATGCTCACATGTGCAATTGATGGATCCTTTCTTCCTCCCCCCCATAGTTTTCATTTGCCCATGTCAGCAACCCGAGTAGTGATTAGCAGACATTTAGATTCTATACCACCAGATGCCAGGAAATTCGGCTTCATTCAGAATAAAATTTTTCCTGAAATTCTAAACGAATTCCACTTCGTTAGAATTGATTCGCCCATCTCTAATTCTAATCAAACAATCAATCAGCTGTGAACAAGGAATGGGAGGGGTTGAATCAGCTAATTAGCAAAGTGGGGGGTTAATAGGATACTAGATTACAAGATAAATTACAGTGTTGACTCAATACATACAACAGGGGATGGGGGTAATGGAGATGACATTGTGATAACAGTTCATATATATACCAAAAATACACATCAAAGGAAAAGACAGCAATAGCAGGATGAGAGTTGTAGTTCAGATGCAGATACATACCTGTGAATGGAAGATTGAAAGAATAGTGGAGGGGA
Source organism: Phyllomedusa bahiana (assembly GCA_025379985.1). NCBI lineage: Eukaryota > Metazoa > Chordata > Amphibia > Anura > Hylidae > Phyllomedusa > Phyllomedusa bahiana. Next base: position 63,579 of record JAODAL010015317.1, read on the forward strand.
AAAAGTGTATTGAGTGAAACAGAGGATTTGTCATTCAATTTCTGAAGCCTCCTCCTCAAGCTGGATAATTGTCTTTCATTGCAGTCTGTCATAAAATAATCAGATTTTTAAATTAATGACAAGTGAATAAAGAAACACTATGTTCGTACTACACTTTCAAGCCATGAGAAATATTCATTTGAATAGTTGAAAAATACACAAAATACATTACAAAGTGATATTCCCCATTGTTATTTGGAGGACTGACATGTGCTGTCAAATCAGAGAGAAATTTTTCCGGTTCAGTCTATCTAATGATCTGCAGGAGTACAGGCGTGTAGCACAGTGTCTATCTATAAAACAAGTATTTTACGAACACAAGATGAGCTGACTTACATTGTAAGTAATTTTGTTTTATGCCACTTTTGTATTAAACGAATGAATGACTGGCATGATAAAAACAAAAGAGTGAAGCACACTACGTTTTTTAACCCATTCCCAACACAGTACAAAATTAATATAAAACTTTATTCTGTTTCTAGGATTGTAGGATTATGGTGATACGAGTTTCCCCAAGGCTAGAAATAGACGACTCTTGTCCCTATACGCTTGTTGTAATATGTGGACTTACTACGGAATATATACTGATACGCCATTTGTATCAGAAGATGTATATCAAGGCTGATGGTATTAGATCTATATAGGATGTTATCTTCTACACGACTCTCTAATAGCTATAGTGATACTATGTCTCTAGTACTTACATGCATGCCATATATAATTATATATACATTATCGGCATCTCACTCTCCTTCAAATATAATATCACTATTCTGTATGTTATATAGCTGGACCAAGTGTATTAATCTGAAGGACTCTTACCAGTCGTCTCTCCCTTTAGCACCATAGAGTAGATTGAGATATAGCTCGTATGCGTTCTGAGGCCTCTCACCTTGTGTCTCATCTGGTAAGTAGCTTTTCATTGTGCAATGTATTTCTTTTTGCTGTACCTACACCCTTTAGCTGATAGTGTCTGGTCTCTAAAGCTAGCTCGCGCTGACAAGTATGTTGGCCCCCCGCCCCTATATAATTAAAGATTATTTATTATTTATATATATATATATATTATATATATATATATTATATATATATATATATATATATATATTTATGTTATTTTTGTGTTTTTAACACCCTCTGAAAAAAAAATGGTTCGCGCGCGCCATGTCACATAAACAGGAGCTCTTTGGGGCTTTTTTTTTGGGTTAAAACTGGTTTTTATTGGTTCTCGCGCTTTGGGACACAGCTGATCATTTTTTATAAGTTTTTGAAGGGCAAAAGACCAAAAAAACAGCAGATTCCCTTTTATATATTATTTTACACATGTCTAAACATTGTATAGGTGAGGGATTTTATGGACCGTAGAACTACTTATAGCTTTCATGCGTTTGTTGTTGTCACTTTTTTCAGTTCTCGCGCAATTCTCTCGCTTTTTTCTCACCCCCCCCCCCCCCCCCCCCCCCTTATTTAATCGCGCTTTGTTGTGCTTTATATGTTTTTAAACTTTTAATTAAAGCGTTTTTTCATCTTTTTCCATCTTACTATATCAGGCTAGTGTCTGAGTCACATAGTAGTTCATGTATTAGCCGAATGTCTGCAGATTTTTTGCAGGATTGTAACGGACTTGAAAGAAGAGGCCCTAGGACTTCTATAGTAAAAACATCCTGCTGTCTCACCAGAACATCTTTTAACTGATCATTTTATTTGCTGGTCATTTTATTGAAACCATGGTGCAGAAAAATGTATTATTAGAAGTAAATATAAGGCGCCCAGCCCCCCCCCCCACCCCCTCCCCCCCCCCCGTTTATGGTTTTAGTTTTTTAGAGGCAAAAAAAACGTGCCAGAAAAGCGAAAAGCACAAAACGCGCTTAAAAACACTGTCGTTTTTTTTCAGCAGCATTTTGCAACTGGCGTGGACTACGTAAACTCCGTTTTATGAATGTTTTTAGGATTTGGTTTTCTAGTCATTTTTTGTCCAATGATGTGGATCTTATATATATTTTCTTCTATTTTAAATGATCAACTTTTTCTATACATTGAAAACTATTTTATTCAACTTTGATATTTATCTTTATTCATTATTTAAATTTTTAAAAGACAACTCTTTTTGTATTCACTAACATTTTTTAAATGATTTTTCCCTGATTTCCAGCCTGTCTGCACAGCTTTCACAGAAAAAAACATGAAAACGGGCGCTCCGACGCGCCGATGATCATATATGTCGCCCTTAGTGTATAAACAGCTTGACTTCTTCTAAATCCCTCTTTCAGCAGAACGTCATTCATCTTAGTGTTCCACGCTCCTGCCGATTGTTTTAGGCCATAAAGAGATTTTTGCAGCTTACACACAAGCTTGGGCGACATGTATGAAGATAGGCATGTCGGAGCGCCCTTTTTCACGCGTTTTTTAGTGAAAGCTGCGCCTCATTTATGTCTGCACCCGAGGTGAGCTCATACATGCGGTGTAAAGTTCCCTGCCCGTCGCCAGTATGTGAGGCGCATTGCGGATCTTAGGCGCAGAAGGAATGCGCCTAACATGTATTACGATTCGAGACAGGCTAGAAATAAGCAAAAAATCATTAAACTTGTTAGTGAATAGCAAAAAGAGTTGTCTTTGAAATGAATGTATGAATAAAGTGAAAAATCAAAGTTGAATAAAATCCATTGCAATGTTTCAAAAAAGTTGATCATTTAAAATGAAAGCAAATATATCTAAGATCTCAAAAGAAAGAAATATCAGCTCGAAAAGGTCTTAAAAAAGGGAGAGAATTTAACTAATTTTACATTAGCCAATGTACAATGGGCAATGCATTTCCGACGCGAAATCCGTCCTGAAATACATTGCAAATACGTGTCACAAAGAAAGGGCCGTTTTGCGGGGAAAATAAATTCCCCATAGTAAAAAAATGGGGAATGTATTTCCGAGCAAAAATATGGCCACACTTTGTGACTGATTTGAAATGTTTTTCCGGGGAAAGTTTTACTTGGGAAATATTTTGCCATAGAAAGGAGAATAAAATGGATTTGGCTTTAAAAATGAATATTTAAAAAAACAGCATAAAAAATGCTCTAAAATTTAATAAAATTGTTTAGTAATTGTATCCAAAACATTAATGCAAGTATATATTAGCTCCTACGAAAAAAATTCTCCACTATAAAATGTTTTCCAAAACCCCGTGAAAAGTACATAAATTTAACACAAAAACCACTGTGAGTTGTCCAGTGTTTTTTAAAAATTTTGCATTTTCAAAATTTAAAGATGTTTTTGGGTGCTTGCAACTTTAAATGCAATTTGTAAAACAAAAAAAGGCACCCACAGCACAGGTTTGTGGGACATGTGGCCCTCCAAGCGTTTTCTTGCTTAATTATTTATTTTTTTGACAATTTCTTTTTTTTATGTGTAGCTGTAATTGTGAACTTGCACATTACAAAAATTTCCCTTTTCCCCACTTCGATTCCCGTCAGGAAACCACTTTAAATGGGTTTTTGCCGGGTCGGAGTGTAAAGGTTTGGGGAATGCGCCTCCTTTGCAACCCGCAACTGGATGCCTTTTTTTTTGTTTTTCCCGCGTCCCACCCCAAAAACGCCCACAGCCGCCTCTGCACCCCCCTTATGTTTGCCATACGAAAGTGGAAAAGGTTGCGGCCTAACGCACTCCCGGCGCCCGGACAATCGTTGGAATGGTGAGGCACGTATAGCCTGAAATCGGCGAAAATTTCCTGTTTTTCATAATGTCGCCCAAAAGGTTTTGTTTTCTCCTTTTTTTTTTTAAAAAACCCTTCTGGTTGATCTAACCCCTTTCTTTCAATGTCCCATTTGAAAAGCTGTCTTAATGTCAAAATGTCTTACTTTCGGGTTTGCCCCGCTGCTACGCATTAAACATCTAAATGTTTTTTTGTTTAGCGATGGAAAAATTGCATAAACCCTTCTCCATATTTTTGTAAATCCCCTTTTTGCAACTGTCTTGCCTTAAATTATGATTTTAAAACATCAGAATATACTTGGTTTTAAAACCCCTTACAGCAATTGCTTTTTACCCTGTGTATTGGTAATTTCCAGTCTGAAGGTTAAGAGTTACATTTTTCTTGCAGCTTTAACCCCTTTTCTGCTTTTTCATGGGGGGATTTTTTTGGGGGTAAAAAGAAAAAACTAAAAAAAAAAAAAAATTTTTAAAAAAAAAACAAACCCATATTTCAGTGTCTTTCCTTGTTTTTGAATTTTTGACTGTGGTTTCTTCTGTGGTCAAGGAGTAACTTCATGAAATCTGAGTGATAAGGTTTGATCTTTACTACACTCTGCGTTTTTAATGTTGGTCTCTTGGTGCAGGGTTTTTGTATCCTTTTTGGGGTTTTACTGTAGCCCACCGGATCCTTTTTTTGCATGGTTTCCCCCTTTTGACGTTTTCTTAGGAACATGCACAAACCTTTACTTCAAATTTTTTAGTGCTTTAATTTAGGGTTTTTTTTGTTCCATTGTCATTTGGAGTTTTCCTTGTAGCTTTCCCGGTAACTGTTTTAAAATAGCAAGCAGATCATTGCTTCCCCCAGTATGTTGTTGTAGTTTAGCATCAAAAGCATACTTCTACTTTCCAAAGAGTTGGGTTTTTTCCTTTGGAAATGTTCTGGGTCGTATGGTATGGTAGTTGGGAAAACTTCCATTCTTTTTTAATTGGCTTGGTCTTTCCACTTCGTATTCAGTTCCATTCAGCAGCGTGTCTTTGGATTCTTCCCAAATTTGTTGGATACTTCACTAGGTTCTTCTAGTTTCTCTTTAACTTATCTTTGTATGAAGAAAATTACAATTGTATTCTGGAGTAAACATCAAAAATTGAAAAATATTCCCTTTTTTCCCGGTGTTTGGACTCATTTGGAAAGACACATCTTTTGAATTAATCCGTGGCTTGTGATGTAGTGGTGCTGTGTTTAGGAAATTTTTCCCTTTTCATTTTACCTTTAATGCACAGACACTTTCCCTTTTTTGACTCATTGGTCAATTATTATGCCCCTTAGCAAGCTCTTCCTGAAATAGCTTTTATTGCTTCTGGGTCCCCATGCCCCAAGACGTCGAGCCACCATGGATGCAATTCTCATGTTCTTGTTTGACAGTAAAACAGCTTCCTGGTATTGTACTGGGACAATCCATCTTTGATATTTTTATTTTGCCCAAAAATATGACCCTTCTTGTATGATGCACGTCTCCATAAAAATGACTACATCTTCTGTCTTGTGATTTTTTTTTACTGATAAAAATTTTCTTTCAAAACTTGGAACATAGAGCACATCCTTTAATTGGATCTTTCGGGTTTCTGTTGGGAGGCTTGGCATTGGAGTTAGCCATCTCCTATTCCTTCTGAAGTTATATACTGACCATTGGCTAAGATGACTTTTCTGATCTGCTTTGGTCCAGGTTAGAAAAAAAACCTTCTGTTATTTGTCATGTGGCTTGGCTTGTGGCACCGGAGTCTATGCACCATACATGTCTTGCTGATCTGCCTGTACTTGTATTAAATGCTGATTCAGCACACATAGTGTCCTTTTCTTCTTGAACCCCTTCCCGACATTGGATGTATGCATACGCCCTAGCGGGAAGTGACTTGCCGCAAATGGACGTATGCATATGTACTGGCGATTGCACGGGCTTGTGGGCGAGCCGCGCGCGATCGCAACATGGGACCAGTGGTAAATTACCGCTGGCCGCATGCCGTATCACCCGCGGCCGGAGTGAGCTCCGGCCGCGGGTGAAAAATGCTTCATTACCGCAGCCTGTCATGGCTGCGATACTAAAGCTGCAGGCAGGAGGAGTGAGCTCCGCCTGCCTGCTTCCGGGCGGCTGCTGAACTGCAGTTCGGCAGCGATCTCCTACCTGATGGCCACGGGAAGTGAACAGCACTTTCCGGGGTCATCTGTGATGTCACCATGCCCGTAATGCATTTGTGGGCATGGTGAGAGGTAGTTGTCATGGTGACATGTACACAGTACTAGTACTGTGCACTGGCTTTCCTTCTAACAACAATCTGATTTAAGCTGTTAGAAGAAAAAGTAAAAAAAAGTGAAAAAAAGTAAAAATAAATGTCAAAAGTGAAAACAAAGTAAAACACAAACACAAAAAATAAAATAAAAACACGTACACCGCCCTTTTCCCCTTTACAAACGGCAATCGCCCCAAAAAAGATCAAAAATAAATAATATATCCATATTTGGTATCGCCGCATGCGTAACAACCCACCCTATAAATCTGTCATGTTAATTTACCCGTACGGTGAACGCCGTAAAAAACAAAAACAAAAAACAGTCACAGAATTGAGATTTTTGTACATCCTGCAGCACATAAAAGGGAATAAAAAGTGTTTCAAAACTCATATAAACACCAAAGTTGTACCACTCAAACTTCAGTTCATTCCACAAAAAAAAATCCTTACACGTCTCTGTATACGGAAAAATAAAAAAGTTATGGCTCTCAGAAGACAACAATGCATAAATATTATTTAACACAATAAAAACACTTTTTTTTTTTTTAAAGTGCTTCAAAATTAAAAAAAACTATATAAATAGGGTATCGCTGTAATCGTATCAACCCAGAGAGTAAAGCTAACTGGTCATGGATACTGAAACGGTGAAACGCTGTTAAAAAAAAAATATAAAAACCTACTAGGATTCCCGTTTTTTCTTCACCCTTTCCTTCCAAAAAACAGATTTAAAACTGATCAAAAGTCTTGCCCCCCAAAAATGATTACCAATAAAAATGTCAACTCTGCCCCCCCAAAAAACAAGCCCCTACACAGCTACATACATAGAAAAATAAAAAATTATGGCTCTCAGACTATGGCGATGAAAAAAACGTGTTTTCCTTTTTGAATAAAGTTTTTTTTATTGTGTAAAAGCAGAAAAACTTTAAAAAATGTACAAATTGGGGTTATCGCTGTAATCGTATCGACCTGCTGAGTAATACTAGTATGTCAGTTATACTGCACGGTGACCGTTGTTAAAAAATAAAAATAAAAATCACTACCAGAATGCTGTATTTTGTTCAAAATGCCTCAAAAAAAAACCCTTTAAATAAAAAGTGATCCAAGCAGCATATGCCCCCATAATGGTACTAATAAAAAACATCAATCATCCCACAAAAATAAAGCTCATAATCAGCTCCGTATACAGAAAACTGAAAACTTATGGCTATCAGAACAGGACAACATTAAAACACAATTTTTTTATTGACCTATTTCTATTGTGAAAAAAGTAATAAAACATAAAAAAACTATATAAATCTATATCATTGCAATTGTACCGACCCCCATAGTAAAGATATCCTGTCATTTATACTGCAACGGCGAACACTGTAAAATTGAAGCCCAAAAAACAATGGGGGAATTTGCGGTTTCCCTCATTTTCATAGCCCAATGCAAAAAACAAACAAACTTTGGAACACCGGGTGCACCCAAAATGTACAAACAACCCCTAGATGAGATCTTGAGGGAGGCTGAATCCAAAATGGGGTGACTTTTGGAAGGTTTCCCTGTTCTGGTACTTTGGGGGGTTTGTAAATGCGACATGGCCCCACCAAAATCTGCGTTCCAAAAAACCAAATAGCGCTCCCTCCCTTGGTACCCTGCCATGCGCCCAAACAGCAGTTTACACCCACATGTATGGTATTGCCGAACTTGGAAGAAATTGTGTAACAAGGTTTTGGGTGCTTTTTTACCAGGATGCATTGTAAAATTAAACATTTCCAGCTAAAATTGCAGATTATTGTAAAAAAAAAATTTTTTTTTCATTTTCACAGCCTAACGCTAAAATTTTTTGTGACACACCTGTGGGGTCGATATGCTCACTACACCCCTGGATATATTCCTTAAGGGGTTTAGTTTCCAATATGGGTCTTTTTAGGGGAGATTTATTAAGTTTTAAACACATTAGGGGGTCTGCAAACCTGAAATGGCCCCTAAATAAAATCTTAATGAAAATGAGACCCAGAGTCCATAGGTGCTCCTCCTATTCGGGGCTTGTGGTTGAGCCAAACAATGCCCTAGGGCCACATTTGGGATATCTCTGAAAACGGCAGAATCTGGGGAATCAAAATTACGTTGCATTTCACTGATCACATTTACCGTATTCTTGTGAATAATGTATAAAAATTGAAAATGTGCAAAAAAAGTGAAATTTTGAAATTTCACTTCCTCTTTGCTTTAATTCCTGTGAAATACCTAATGGGTTAATAAACTTCCTAAATGCGGTTTTGAATACTTTAAGGGTGTAGTTTCTTAGATGAGGTCATTTAAAGGGGGTATCTAACATACAGATCAATCATAGTAACGTTAGAACTGGACTGGTTTCCCCAAAAAATGTATATTTTCAAATTTTGTTGAAAATTACTAAATAAAATTTCTAAGCCCCCCTAATGTGTAAAAAAAAAAATACATTTAAAAAAAATGATGCCAAACTACAGCAGACATATGGTAGATGCTAGTTATAAACTATTTTGAGTGGAATAACTATCTGTCTTACATGCAGAAAAGTTTGAGTTTAAAATTTTGTAAATTTCTCAAATTTTTTTACGATTCTTTGATATTTTTCACAAAAACAAGCATTGTTTGGAACCCAAAAATTTCTTACTATCTTAAAGCACAATGTGTCACGAGAAAACAATCTCTGAATCACATGGATAGGTTAAAGTGTCAAAAAGTTATTCTCAAATAAAGTGACACATGACAGATTTCAAAAATGGGGCTCTGTCAGAGAGGCCAAAACTGGCTCCGGCGGTAAGGGGTTAATAGTACTTTTGGCTTTCTTATTGTTCCCTTTTCCTTTAAGCTGATTCATTTTTGCTTTCCAGACTCTGCAGTTCGCCTTTAAGTGACCAGGTTTCTTGCATACAAAGCATTCACTTGTTTCCTTTACAAGACTCTTATGTGTTGTATAATTTTGAGTCTTTAATGCAGACTCTGCTGTGGACACATCACTGCTGCTTGTACTCTCTGTTTTTCTCTTGTATTCATCCACAAGCTTGCCTTTAACATACTCTAATGTGAGCTCATCATCTGGCCGTGCATCTAGTGCGGTGACCAGTGTGCAATAGCTTTCTGGGAGACCGCTGAGTAACAGTGCAGCAACATGGAAGTCTTTTATGTCTTCTCCTATTTCGCGCAGACGCTCCACTATTTCTCGGGTGTCTCTGATGTAGTCCTGCATATTCTGGCCCTTACTTAACTTGGACTGATACAGTTTCCTCATTAGATAAAGCTTATTGCTGAGGTTTGTTCTTTCATACACTTTCTGTTACTCTTCCCACATGCCCTTTGCAGTGTACCTTTGCATATGTGTACAATCTGGTCATCATCTATAGTGAGAGAGATAGTGTTCTGTGCTTTCTGATCCTTCTCTATCCATTCCTCTGATGGAGGATCAGGCTTGGGCTCCTGTGTATATTTCCACGTACCTTCTCTTATTAGAAGCATCTTGACCTTGGATTTCCAGGAATGGTAGTTCTGGTTTGTCGGGCTTGGCACTGAGAATTTCACAGGATTGCTGCTAGCAGCCATCTTATTTTCTTACTGTTCACACTTTACTGTTGTACTGGAATACTGGAATATTTGGATACTGGGCCCATAACCTGTTTGCAGCAGATTATCCAGATCATTCTCCCGTAGTGGAACAGCAAACTGAACTTTATTCATGAACAGAACGAGCATAACTTCTCAGCACACAGGAGAACATGTCTGCACATATCAGTCCATCTGCAGTAAGAAAGGATCTGAGCTGTCTCCTCCCCTCACAGAGTTTTTTTTTAACAGTATAACTTTATCAACAATTATAATATCCCTAGATAAAGGCTCACACATGCAATACATACAGAAGTGGTTGTTGCACACAGTAATAAGTATTATTCCAACAGATATAGAAGCCTCCGCGGGATCTATCACCACTGTAACGTTTAGGGATGCAGGTGTGGATCCTCAAGGTTATCGCAAGAGATAGTGATGCAAACCACGCCAGAGAGCAGTCAACAGAGCCCGCTGCAAAGTCGGATGGACTGAGCTGCAGAGAACCCCAAAGTCATTACCCCTGATGTGACTGTTCATGATTACAGCCAAGTGCACAGGCAAGGAACAAGGAAGAAAGGCAGTGAGTAGTGGAGCAACAGACAGCAGGTTAGCGTTGCTAGTCAGGGCCGGGACGACGGGTAGGCCAAGGTAGGCGACCGCCTAGGGCGCCTACCTCAGCCTATCCCTAAGGGGCGCCGTCAGGGCCCCGACCCTCGCCGGGCTCCAGGCCGCTGTCTCTGTGACCGCTTCTGCAGAGCAGAGAGCAAGCGCTCCCTGCCCCGCAGACAGTGTCGGGCCCGCTCCCCGGAGGATCGCTGGATCCTCCGGTGAGCTGCAGGGCCGACACAGCGGGGCCGTCGGGTCCTCACAGCGCTGAGGACCCGCCGCGGCCCCGTGCGCCTCAGCCGGCAGCGTCGCAATGACGTGATGTCATCGCGACGCTGCCTCTCCTCGGGCGCACAGCGCGTCACAGGCCGTGCGCCCGAGGAGCTGCCGGAGGAGCGCGGGACTGAAGAGGACAGAAGAGGAGCGCGCGCCCGGGAATTGGGTAAGTATTAATGTTGTTGTTTTTAAGTGCCTGCCTGTGGCCCCCTATATACTGCCTGTGGCCCCTATATCCCGCCTGTGTCCCCTATATCCCGCCTGTGTCCCCTATAATGCCTGCCTGCGGCCCCCATAATGCCTGCCTGCGGCCCCCTATAATGCCTGCCTGCGGCCCCCTATATCCTGCCTGCGGCCCCCATAATGCCTGCCTGCGGCCCCCTATAATGCCTGCCTGTGGCCCCCTATATTCTGCCTGTGGCCCCCATACGCCTGCCTGTGGCCCCCTATATCCTGCCTGTGGCCCCTATAATGCCTGCCTGCGGCCCCCTATAATGCCTGCCTGGTGCCCCTATATGCCTGCCTGGTGCCCCCATAAGCCTGCCTGAGCCCCCATACGCCTGTCTGTGGTCCCCATACGCCTGCCTGAGCCCCCATACGGCTGCCTGTGGCCCCTATATGCCTGCCTGTGGCCCCATACGCCTGCCTGAGCCCCTGTACGGCTGCCTGTGGCCCCTATATGCCTGCCTGTGCCCCCATACGCCTGCCTGGTGCCCCCATACGCCTGCCTGGTGCCCCCATACGCCTGCCTGAGCCCCCATACGCCTGCCTGTGGCCCCCATACGCCTGCCTGTGGCCCCCATACGCCTGCCTGTGGCCCCGATATGCCTGCCTGTGGCCCCATACGCCTGCCTGTAGCCCCCATACGTCTGCCTGAACCCCTAGCTATATATTTGCCTGAGCCCCTAGCTATATACCTGCCTGAGTGCCCCTATATTTATATACCTACCTGTCTAAGGGGACAATATCTATATACCTGCCTGACTGAGAGGGCATATCTATATACCTGTCTGATTAAGGGGACTTATATACCTATAATTAAGGAGTTACTGGAAATGTGAGGAATCTAAGATATTTGTGTCCAAATCCTCAGCGACGAGTCTTGGCCGGGAGCAATTGGCATGAAGGTGTGAACCGGATGGAGAAGAAAAGGGAAAGTTAACGACGCTGATCAGAAAAGACTCTCCGGTGAGTCACTAAATGTAACTGCAGTGTAATCACTTATATTTCTGCAGAGCCTACATACAACTAGTATCTACCACTATATGGTCACTGTATGGCGGTGTTATATGTCTTCAGAGCCTGTGTACAGCTGATAGTCACATGTGGGGGTCACGTTTGGTCAGGGTCTGGCAGAATTATTTGAGCCTTAAGTAGTAATAGTTTTGTAATAGTTTTTGTAATAGTAATAGTCTTGGTTTTGTAGGAGTGTTTTTAGTAACAATCATTCGTCTGGTAGATTTGCTCCATGTATCGGTGGATTATTTAGTGACTGTTATTTAGGGGTATTGCACTGTCATACGGAGGGGAGCGATTTTGAAAATGCAAATTTGTCAGGGCTGATTTTCATTGTGCAGTGACTGCTGAGGAGATGGACGGGAGCTATGTGGAATGTGCAGAAAATTAGTGACAGGACCTGCCGCAGGGGTGAGAGGAATTAGTGTGTGTGGGGGGGTATTTTTTTGAGAGCGAGGGGGGAGGGGCGCCATTGGCTGTACTCGCCTAGGGCACCAAAATGCCTTGTCCCGGCCCTGTTGCTAGTATTCCAGTGGCAGGAATCAGTAGCAGGAGTATAGGTAACAACTACACAGGTCAGATACACAGAGTAACACCAACAAACTGGCCAGGAGCAATGGAAGAAAGTTCCTTAAATCCTAGGTGGTCGCCAGCCATTGGAAGACAAATGATGCACTGACCCTTTAAGTCTTAAAGAGATGGCAAGCATGTCCTAAGGAGTGAATGCACATATGCTGGACACCAGCAGCAGTTTGGAGCAGAGCAGGAGTGTGGAGAGATAAATAATTGCTGATGGTTTGGTGGGGAACACAGATCCAAGCATGTCCATGGCCCAAAGCAGGAACTGCACCGTGACATTAAGAACCCATGTTCTAAGCATATAAGCCAGGTCAGAAGCTGCCACCACTCAGGGAAGGTTTGTTCCCATGCAGACCTCCTAAGCATTCCCAATAATTATCAAGCAGAATGCTCTTGAAATGCTCTATTCATAGAGAGAACTGTGAAGCCATATAACTGTTGTCATGGCTGGCCCCGCTCCCCGCGGTGTGGGCGACGGGCGCAGCCGTGACTCGCTCGCGTCCCTGGCTGCGGGGACGAGTGACGCCGCTGTCCGCATGTCGGGCAGCGGGCGCACTTGCCCCCTGGGAGCTCCAACTTACCCGGCCACGCTCCTGTCTCCGTGCATGTCCCGGCCGGCTGCTGTGCGCGCTTCCGCCCTCTAGGGTGCGCGCGAGGCAGCTCCCAGAAATTTAAAGGGACAGTGCGCCGGTAAATGGATTGCCGGCCGCTGACCCTATATAGCTGCTCCGCCTCCGGCCTGCCCTTACCGAATCTATTTGTGCCCTGTGCCGTAGAGAAAGCGTTACCTTGTGCATTACGGCCCTATCCGTGTTTCCGACCTCATGTTACGTCCTCCGACCTCGAACCTCTGCCACCTGCCCTGACCTTATTGCCTGTCCACGACTACGTCTTACAATTTGGTACCACGCTCACCCTTGGCTTCCATCGCAAGCAAGTCATGCCAGTGGAAGCGACCTGGTAGTTTCCCGCCGCAGCAAGTCCATCCCGCTTTGCGGCGGGCTCTGGTGAAAACCGGGTGCTACTTAGACTCCGCTCCCTGGTACAGCTTACACCATCGCTTGCGGTGGTCCAGAGGATCCACTACCGTAACAGTTAGATCCGGTCATGGATCCCGCCAAGGTGCCTCTGCCCAGTGTCGCGGACCTGTCTTCTGTAGTCGCCCAGTAGTCGCAACAGATTGCGCAACAGGCCGAACAGCTGACTCAACTCACTACTATGATGCAGCAGTTCCTTGCCGTCCAGCAGCAACCGCAAACGCCACCCGTGGCGGCCTCTCCCCCGGCAGTCCCGACAGCATCCGTGGGTCCCAAGCTCAAACTCTCGTTACCTTCCAAGTACGATGGGGACCCGAAACTCTGCAGGGGATTCATCACCCAGTGTTCCATGCACATCGAGCTGATGGCCGACCAATTTTTGACCGAGCTTTCTAAGGTGGCGTTTGTCGTCAGTCTCCTCTCCGGTAAGGCCCTGGCTTAGGCTACGCCTCTCTAGGACAGGAATGATCCTATCACGGCTGATGTGCAGGTCTTCCTCCATGAGTTCCGGAGCGTTTTTGAGGAACCGGCACGTGCATCATCAGCCGAAACGGCACTCCTGAACCTCCGTAAGGGAGAATCGTCGGTCGGAGACTATGCCGTACAGTTCCGGACACTGGCCTCAGAGTCAACCTGGAATGATGCCGCCCTCTGCGCCACATTTAAGAAGGGCCTATCCAGCCGGGTCAAGGATGTACTGGCTGCCAGAGATCTTCTGTCTTCTCTAAGTGATCTCATTCACTTGGCTACCCGTATAGACATACGCTTCACGGAGGGACAGGATGAACTTCGCCAGGAGCGCAATCCAGTGCGACTCCGCCGCTGGCCCTGTCTGGCCCCGGTCTTCCAGAGATCTCCATTGCCGCTCCCCCAAGCCTCTGGGGAAGAACCTATGCAAGTGGACCAGATTTGCTTGTCCGAACAAGAGCTGTCCCGCCGCCGTGCGGAGAACTTGTACCTTTATTGTGGCGGCTCGAGCCATTTCCGAATAATCTGTCCTCGACGCCCTCAGCGTTCGGGAAACTCCCGCACCTAGGACACGTTGGAGAGGCGGTCCTAGGTGCTGCCTCTTACTCTCCACGTCTGACTACGCCAGTAGTGGTCACGACCAACACAGGACTCTCGTTCCAGGTGCCGGCTTTCTTGGATTCCGGGTCCGCCGGGAACTTCATCCACACGTCTTTGGTGTCCCGCTATCGTCTGCTGACGGTCCGCCTGGAAAAGCCTCTCGTGATATCTTCTGTCAGCGGTGAGCTGCTGAGAGACCCTATACGGTAACCATACCGAGCCCGTTTCCTCCAAAGTGGGGGCCTTTACACAAGGAAAAGGGCCTTCTACTTCTGCTCGTTTTCCTCAACCCTTTTTGGGCTTCCTTGGGTTGCAACCCCGGGCCCCAAAACGCTCAACTGGAAGACGGGCGAATTACAGTTGGGGTCCATTGCCGGAACTCCTGCAGGTGACCCCCGGCCCGTGCTCCCTCACCCCCAGCCATCCGGGGGCCCCAGGCCTGCCTGGGGGAGTATCGGGGACTCTGCAGATGTTTTTTTCAGAAAAAAGGGAGTCACTGCCCCCTCATCGGCCTTTGATTTCCCTAGATTCCTCCCCCGGTCCATCCTCCTCGGGGGTAGGGCATCCGTTGCGGCACCTAAAAACTCAGGCCATTCGGCCATATACAAGAAAATTTGCAAAAAGGGCTTTATCCGAATCCTCATCCCCTGCTGGGCCGGGTTCTTCCCCTGAGAAAAAGGAGGATCTCTTCCCCCCCTGAAATTGATTACCGAGGCCTTTATAAATTACGGTGAAAAACCCGGGAACCATTCCCGCTAATCTCGGAACTTTTCGCCCGGGCTCCGGGAGCCAAAAATTTTTCAAAACTGGATCTACGGGGCGTATAATCTCCGGGACCGAAAAGGGGGAATGAGGGGAAGACGGCTAAACACCCACGGGAAAGGGCATTTGAGTATTTGGTGATCCCTTTTGGGGTTTTTGCAACGCCCCGCCGTTTTCCAAGTTTGTCAAGACACTTTGGGGACCTCCTCTACACTTGTGTCTTTGTCTACTTGGATGCACCCTGAATTCTCTCCCGGACCACAGCCCCCCGCCGCATGTTCCCAAGTACTGAGACCCCCCATAGAAACCCCCTTGACGCCAAACGGAAAAAAATGCCTTTTTCATCAACCATTTTTCCGTTCCGGGCACATGTCTCGAAAAAAGGGGCTGGTATGGACCCCAGCTAAATTACTGCTGTTCTGCAGTGGCCCACCCTTTTGGGCCCCCCCGGGCTATTTAACGCTTTCGGGGGTTTCGCCTTTTTATAAGCAATTTTTTCCCCCTTTTTTTCCATGCTGGTAGCACCAATGGGGGCCCTTTTCCAAAAAAATGCCAATCCCAGACTCTGGTCCCCAGGGTCGGAAAGCGTTTTACAAAACAAAGCCTGCTTTTGCCCCCTTCCTGTTCTGTCCTGCCCAGATCCGGAGAAGCCGTCACATTGGAATTAGATCCTCATTGTGGGGGCAGGGCGGTCCCCCTGCAAAAGGGAAAACCTAAGGGGCAAGTTCCTCACAACTTTTTTAAAAGATTTTTCTCGCCGGCAAAAAAAATTTAAGCTATCGGGGCCCGTGTTATTGGCCATCAAGCTGGCACTGGGGGAGGGGCCCCTCTTCTAGAAGGGGCTCGTTACCCCACGACATATATGCAGACCAAAAAAACCTCCAGTATCTTTAATCCGCCAACGTCTCAATCCCCGCAACGAGATGGTCTCTGTTTCTTTTCTCCTTTCGACTTCCGAATTCACTTTCGCCAGGAGACAAAACATCAAGGCCTGGGTTTCCCCGCTTTTGATATATCGGCGAAGAACCAGGTCCCAGCATTAAACCCCCTGAAAGCTTGATCCACGCTGCCCCCCGAACCCCCCCCAGTTTGCCCTCGGGAAAAACTATGTTCCCCGGCCCCATAAGAGAATCCTCAAATGGGGGCATTTTGCTTCTTTCAGGCATCCTGGGGGTCGGAAGACTACCCCAATCTCCCCCCGGGTTTATTGGGGGCCTCGCTGCTAAAAATTCTAAGAATTTTTGGAAGCCGTGTTTTCTGTGCCTTTCATTCTCCTCGGCAGAGCCCATCTGGTTTACTTTTTCCCCCGCCCACTCCGATTCCCCCCTGGTCTCAAAAAAACCTGGGTTTCACACCCACCTCCCACCTTTTTGCGGGAATACTATAATCTGGTGGTCGCGGCCCATTTTTTTCCCCTTGCCTGGTTTGCCCCGACACCACAGCTCGCCACTCTCTTTTTTTGAACATATTTTTCGTCAAACGGGCTCCCGTTTCACATGCCGGACCAGGGAATCCAGTTTATTTCCCGGGTTTTTGGGGGGCCTCTGCTCTCCCAAATTCAAAAGGGAAACTGGATTTTTTCCCGGCCTTCATCCTCAGCCAACGGGCCCGGTTAAAGGATTAACCAGATCTGGCACATATTTTTCACACTTCGTTTCGTCGACAAGACAATTGGGCAAGTTTATTACCCTGGGCAAGTTTTTCTTAAATTCTTTGGACTCGGACCGACGGGCCTCACCTTTCTTTTTGTCATGGGGTTTCATCCCCGCCCACCCCTACCCCCCGCTTAATCTTCCCAAGTGCCCGCGGTAATTCCCTGGTCCGGGTATTTCGCCATTTGGGAAATCACCCGCCTTTTCAGCACGCATGTTCGCATGAAGGCCAGGCGGACAAAAAGAAAGATCTCCGCCGCCCTTTTTTTTTTTTCCCCCCGGGAAAGTAGGCTGTCCGCTAAGTAATCCCCCTTAAAATTTATACTACAAGCGGGTCCACGCTTTTTTGGGTCCATTTGAGGTCTTAGGAAAAATTAACCCGTGGCCATAACTCCGGGTCCCTCCTTTTTGGCACCCAAACCTTTGTTTCCCTTAAAACCCGTTTCCCTTCCCCCCCTCGGAAAGTCGCCTCCCCCCCCCCCCGGAAGCGGAGGCCTCCCAATTTTACATCAAAAATTTTGGGTATGAAAACTACAAGGGGGGCGACATTTTTTCTTATCGATGGGGGGGATTCGGGCCGGAAGGGAGACCCGGGGCTGAGGACAACATCTTGGACGTGACTTAGTTTTTAAAATTTTTTTCGTTCCAAAGGAGGGGGTAGTTTGAGAGATTATTTTCGACAAAATTGAAATCGGCACAGTTTTTATGTTGATCGAAATTTTTAGATCATACGATAATTTAGGTTAAAATCTGTGCATCATCTATTAAGATCGCGCCTTTTCCGGCGCTTCCTGTCATTTTGGCGGCCAGCAAATCAGCTTACAGAATAAGCAGGGTGAGATGTGTGTGCGACGTCATGACTGGGATGTGTATGGTTGCGATTGGCTGGAAAATCACATTACCATCGTTTTACATAGAACAGCGTTTCCTGTTCAGCCTCAGTGTCTCCCAGCATCTCAGAGCAGGACGTGCGCTCTGCTTGTGTCCAAACAGCTCAGCGAAATTATTCTATTTCTTCACAGAGAAACCTCTACTGTTAGCTGTGATCCTTACAATTTAGTTAGATTAGAGATTGGAAGATTTTATGTAGTTAGGTAGAGAATTTTAAAGGAGCATCTACCGCTGTAAAGTCACGGGGGAGAGAGGAGGGGCCCCCACGGGCGAACACAGACAAGCTCTATAAATAATACTGGATAAAGTTCACCAAGACTTAGTGTAGACATTGCACTGCAATAGCTTTATTATTAACATTTTCTATTGAAATATTTCCTGGATAGTGGCAGCCTGACTTATAGGATACACATCTTTTCTAGTAACTGCAGTCTCTTTGTTAGGTGCAAAACTCCACTTTTTCTTATCAGTATACATTTCAGATAGGTGTTCATTTTCAATTTTGCCCATTCCAACCTTGTTGATATATCCACCCTTGCACTTAAATTTGAATCCAGCAATTTATAGTCACCACAGGTGAATTGAAAGGTGCCAAAAATATCTTGTATTATACGAATACATAACAGATACGTGTTTTTGGACTTTGGCGCACTACAGCTTTGTTCATTGAGGCAGCTTGCACTTAAATCTGAATCCAGCAATTTTATAGTCACCACAGGTGAATTGAAAGGTGCCAAAAATATCTTGTATTATACGAATACATAACAGATACGTGTTTTTTTACTTTGGCGCACTACAGCTTTGTTCATTGAGGCAGCTTGCACTTAAATCTGAATCCAGCAATTTTATAGTCACCACAGGTGAATTGAAAGGTACTAAAAATATCTTGTATTATATGAATACATAACAGATACGTGTTTTTTCACTTTGGCGCAGGCCAGCTTTGTTGATAGATCTACTTTGCAGTTAAACTTGAATACAGCAATTTTGTAGTCACCACAGGTGAATTGATAGGTGCCAAAAATACCGTTTATTATCCGTATACATTTCAGACAGGTGTTTTTTTGCAAGATCTTTAACATAGCTAGCAATCCCTGTATTGAGACAACCCATTTAATACAATTAAAAAAGAGAAACAAAGACATGGTGGGATTCCATCCTATTTTAAAAATGTGTTTTCTAGAATTAAACTACTAAAAAACTTGAATGTACAAAATAGCTGGTAAAAAAATTCCTCTGAATTGTACAAGGGAGGTACAGGAAAACTTGACCAGATGTAGGTTATTCAGAGGACATGGAGTATGGAGCACGGACAGAGAACAAAGTACAGAGACAATTTCCTCCAGCACGTGAGTAAAATAAGAAAAAGAATGCCGGAAAAAGGGCACCTGGTGGAACAGAGCGTTAACCACCAGTATTTCCAAGTGAAGCTCAATTGTCTGCACCATACGAGGGCAACGCTACCAGACAGGACATATATTCAGTGAACAAATGGAGTTGAAAGACTCCTATTTCCCCACTTTTTAATTTGGGGTCAACAGGTTTAATGGTCATACTGCGGTCCAGCAGGTATAGTCAATGTCCAGTCAACTAAAATGGTGGTTGAAAGACTCCTTTTCCCGGCACTTTTTAATCTGTGGGTCAGACAGGTTTATGGTCATCTGCTGGTACAGACAGATATAGTCAATGTCCAGTTCAACTAAAATGGGTTGAAAGACTCCTTTTTCCGGCACTTTTTAATCTGGTCATGCAGGTTTGGGGCTCATGCTGTGGCCCAGGACAGGTATAGTCAATGTCCAGTGAAACTAAAATGGTGTTTAAGACTCCTTTTTCCGGCACTTTTTAAATGTGGGGTCATGCAGGTTTGGGGCTCATGCTGCGTTCCAGGACAGGGATATTCAATGTCCAGTTCAAGTAAGATGATGGTTCAAATCATACTGCCTTCTGGCACTTTTTAATTTGTGGGTGATGCAGGTTTAAAGGTCATGCTGTGGTACAAGACAGGGATAGTGAATGGTGTGTGATTTTTTTTCTGTGGCTTTTATAACCTAAGTGTGTTGCCTAAGATGTAGCACGTATCCATTTGACTGTTGTGGATGTTAATTCCAGCTTCTCCAGCCCTGTTTGGGTGTATGGATGAAGGTGTTGTTGCTCTCCCATAGATTTTAATGGTCATCGCTCCTAATCGACCACTCACTATCGACTATCTTGTCGATGATGGTTGACTATCGACCATCGACCGATGTCGATGGTCAACGTAATCGCTCAACACTAATGGGCTTAAGGCGGGGGGTGGGGGAGGGTGCAGGCGACGGGCGCAGCCGTGACTCGCTCGCGTCCCCGACTGCGGGGACGAGTGCCGCCGCTGTCCGCATGTCGGGCAGCGGACGCACTCACGCCCCTGGGAGCTCCAACTTACCTGGCCATGCTCCTGTCTCTGTGCACGTCCCGGACGGCTGCTGTGCGTGCTACCGCCCTCTAGGGCGCGCGCGAGGCAGCTCCAGGAAATTTAAAGGGACAGTGCGCCGGTAATTGGATTGTCGGCCGCTGACCCTATATAACCGCTCCGCCTCCGGCCTGCCCTTGCCGGATCTATTTGTGCCCTGTGCCGTAGAGAAAGCATTACCTTGTGCGTTCCTGACCTATCCGTGTTTCCGACCTCCTGCTATGTCCTCCGACCTCGAACCTCTACCGCCTGCCCTGACCTTATTGCCTGTCCACGACTACGTCTACGTCTTACGATTTGGTACCACGCTCACCCTTGGCTGCCATCGCAAGCAAGTCACGCCAGTGGAAGCGACCTGGTAGTTTCCCGCCGCAGCAAGTCCATCCCGCTTTGCGGCGGGCTCTGGTGAAAACCGGGTGTTACTTAGACTCCGCTCCCTGGTACGGCTTACACCATCACTTGCGGTGGTCCAAAGGATCCACTACCGTAACAGCTGCACAATCTTCTCTATTCTCACTCTAGTCATTCTCTATGGAAGGAAACAGGAACTAGGGTTACTGACATTCCTGTTCATTGCTACAGAACCCCCCCCCCCCAAGCACTAAAAGGAAGGGGGCCAAAGACTTTG
>JAODAL010015318.1:0-84334 GCA_025379985.1 Phyllomedusa bahiana
GATAATTTTAGTGTCCAGGGGAAATTTAAAAGGTGGTTCAAAAAACCTTTCCCCCGGCACTTTTTAATCGGGGGGGTCAGAAAGGTTTTAAATGGTCTATGCAGGTCCAGGACAGGTATAGTCAATGTCCAGTTCAACAAAAAATGGTGGTTGAAAGACTCCTTTTTCCGGCCTTTTTTAATCTGGGTCATGCAAGTTTGGGGCTCATGCTGTGGCCAAGGACGGGATAGTCAATGTCCAGTGAAACTAAAATTGGTTGGTTGAAGACTCCTTTTTCCGGCACTTTTTAATCGGGGGTCATGCAGGTTGGGGGCTCATGCTGTGGCCCAGGACAGGGATAGTCAATGTCCAGTGAAACTAAAATAGTTGGTTGAAAGACTCCTTTTTCCGGCACTTTTAAATGTGGGGGTCATGCAGGTTTGGGGCTCATGCTGCGTTCCAGGACAGGATATTCAATGTCCAGTTCAAGTAAAATGATGGTTCAAATAATACTGCCTTCTGGCACTTTTTAATTTGTAGGTGATGCAGGGTTAAGGGTCATACTGTGGTACAAGACAGGGATAGTGAATGGTGTGTGACTTTTTTTCTGTGGCTTTTATAGCCTAAGTGTTGTGCCTAAGATGTAGCAGGTATCCATTTGACTGTTGTGGCTGTTAATTCCAGCTTCTCCAGCCCGGTTTGGGTGTAAGAATGAAGGTGTTGTTGCTCTCCCATAGACTTTACTGGTCATCACTCATAATCGACTGCTCACTATCAAAAAACCTTATCGATGGTGGCCGACTATCGACTATCGCCCGATGTTGATAGCCAACGTAATCGCTCAACACTAAATATGAATCTTCATAAGTCTATCATCAAGAGAACCCTGAAAAACAAATTTGTGTAGGGCTGGATTGCAAGAAAAAAGTTGCTGCTCACTAAAAAAAAAAAAAGACTGCCATTTACTGCAGCTTACATGCCAGAAACCTATTGCCACAAAGTTTTGTGGACAGATGAGACCAAAATATAGCTTCTTGGCTTGAATAAGCATTAAATTTAGGGAATGGAAAACATTGCATTACAGCATCAAAATCTCACAGCATCTGTGAAACACTGTGGTACCAATATTATAATTTGAGCCTCTTTTGCTGTATTTGAGCTGGGATGGCCTTCAATCATTGTTAGAATTATATATTTTGAATTCACCTGTAAACTTTAAAGGAAAATGTCAAAACATCTGTCAGAAAGCTGAATCTCAAGAGAACACGGGTTCACAGCAAAAATATGACTAAGGACAAAATTCATTCTACCAAAGAATGGTTAAAAAATAATAAAGTTGAACTTTTAGAATGGCAAAGACTTTAATTCAATAGAAATATTATAGAAGGACCTAAAATAAAGCAAAAATGCAGCTATAGTTAAATCAGACTTTAGCTTGACTGTGATATCACAACTTTGTCATCCATTTTATGATCACACCAAATCCATTGAAAAGTACTAAAAAAGTTGAGATAACTTTCTATGCCTTTATATCAATGTGCCTTATCTGTCAAGTAAATTTTTGTTACATTGGTATTTATTATATAAAAAGGGACATACTATTTCACAAAAGTAATGCAGGTGTTATTTTGATAAACTGGCAATTTAAATGAATCCAAAATTACCACTAGATGTTGTATAGGTCCACTACACAATGCCTATGGTCATCTCTTGTGTAGTATCAATGTCAGACTGTCCCACTGAAGATCCTGGGACCAAAGCATGCAAGGCTGCTTTAAGTGTAGGACTAACAGTCCTACATGCTATAATCAATTTAACTTAAAGGAGTTGTCTCCCCACAGGGTTTCAAAGAATGCATGAAAGAAATTCTCTGTCACTTCCTGGTTCAGACTAATTTGCATAAGCTCCATGCTTGTACAGCTCTGTTGTGCTTTCAGATGCTAATTAGATTAGATTAGCTTCTCAAACTACTCCCAGGACTTCTTATCTGATCCCCAAAACAAAAGCCCTAATTACAGAGCTGTTTACTTGAGATAAATCAAGCTTTTTACTGTCTGGCAGCACAGGACACTGACTGACACTGCTGACCTGTGTGATGACTCACTCTCTGTTATCTCATTGAACAAACAGCCCGGGGAGATTTGTTTACAGGTCGGTTACTGAGGGAACTGAAATAGCCATGGAGGTAATAAATTCACTTGTATCTCTTTAGGGAAAACAGAGGAACAATGCAATATATTTGGAAAATGTCTTTATTTTGTGTTCCCTACAATTTGAAAGCTATTCTTTGTAGCGAGACAACCCCTTTAACTACTTGCCAACCACTCATAGATTACAAATGTCCAGGTGGGGGGGGGGGAGCGGCCTGGGCAGCATCTCCACTGAGCTCCTGTGGAAGCTAAGTGAAATCGGCTAAACTAAGCCCAAATAGGGATAAAATCCTTACTAACCACTCTCCTCTGACCTGGGGAAGTAAATCGCTGCCGGGTGATATCAACCTGGACGGACCTACTCCCTAATAACCCGGAGTTTACACTACGGCCTACCACTTGTGCATGCAACCTTTCCCATAGCAGACCACGGGGCCCAGCTTGAATATCTGCTGTCTGCACTAAATGGCCTTCCTGCGCTGCCACAGGTACCCGGACTTAAGCCATTCACAGCAGCCTTTCCAGTAACTGACAGGTGGTGCCCGATTCACAGCTATTAACACCTGACACTGCAGGCACCCGTTACAGTCGCGGACCCCTACTGCACCGCCACTGGGCGGTGATAGACCCAACATCAAGGCTCCCTCTCCAGCCCCGGGACCATGCAACATGGTGAGTCTCCTGAAGTCTGCTAGTGACTCTCATTACTGAAGCTTGCACATAGCTGTAAGAACACAGCTGTATCAGAAGCTGCCTGTCTCCTCCCTCCCACCTCCCCCTAGCTACACAGCTCTCAGAGTCTCAGAGTCTACCCTGTAGTTCTCCCCAACATCTCTTTCACTGTCAGAGTCACTACACATCTGATAGACACGGAGGATACTGGTCACCAATCCAGTCTCAGCTTCTCAGCAATAACTAAAGGTCTGCCCCTGTTCTCTGGACAGTGCACCTAGGGGATCTTTAAAACAAACAGCGGACACCCCTGTTACACCTTGAGGTGTGTGAGCGCTCTGCTACAATCTTTTCAGATCTGGTTGCACTAGTCTTATCAGTTTCTGTTATACTCTGCTGGTCAGGCTCTAACCAAGCCTCTGCCCCTCATAGCAGGATATCTATCTGCTAGTCGTACTCCTCATAAGCCAACCTGTGGTCCAAGTCTTCCAGGGGATGCAACATCTATAGTCCTTAATCTATCTTTGCTTATCATACTGTATTGGATATAGCAGAGGTCAGGGCCGGACTGGGAGTAAAAAGCAGCCCTGGCATTCAGACCCCACCAGCCCAAATACAAGAAGTCCCCTTCCTCGGAGCGTCATAATTTAGGGGAGCCATTTACTGCAAGTCCCATAGGCTGTGTTTTAGCTGCAGATCAGGGAGTCATCTCAGAAGGGATGCCGGATGGCGCCGCTCTGCTGAAGCGCAGTCAAACATGATGGCAGCATAACGCCATATTGTGTCTACTTTTGCCTACCCCTGAACCCGGACCTGGCCCTGTACAAATGGAAATGTTCCTTTAATTATTATTTTTTAGTCCAGAAAGATTTTGCCAGGTTATTTTCACACCTATTATCACCCTAGTAATGTCACCTCTGTAGGGGGTGTTATTACTGCTACAGGGACTAATTATTACCCCCTAACATAGCAGTCCCTATAGATGTGATATTACTGTTGTAGCAATAGGGGCTGAAATGACCCCTACAGGCCAGTAATGATCTATATAGATGCTGGGGACTGAGATCAGACTATGATATCCATATAGATCATTACTGGCCTTGGCAGCTTTTCTCAGCCCCTGTTGTTGTGTGATTGCTGCCTGTGGGGCCAGTTCACTCACCAGGGACGTGTTTTGGGATCAGGGGGTCGTCTTCAGGAGCTGCACTGGTTTCTGCAGGAGCCCAGGAGTGAGACTCTTTGAACTGCTGCCCCCGCGGAGACGCTGCTGAGATCGTGCTCAGGTCAGGAGGCGGAGCCGCACACTATACACATAGGGGGAGATGTAAGGCTGTACAGTCATGCTCAGGACTTTGCTGGCTGCTGCGAGTCCTGATGCAGGATACGTACGGGATATTTGTTGCCACGCTGCTCTGGATGCCTGCGGTCGCTGCTATTTCTAAGCAAGCTCGTACAGCAGAGCAGCACAAGTGGCCCACAAGCAGATCTGCCCGGTATGGCATATGTTCAATCCGGGCCTGGCAGAGGTCATCCTCAGAGCAATCTAGAAATAAGGCTCAGAACACTTAATCTGTGGAATTCTGTACCAACAAGTTGTGTTTTGGATCCTCAAGTCAATCAGAGCTTCATTATTGGGCCTTCTAGTCTGTTTTCTCCGACCTAATACCTTCTCAAACCATGGGGGGCACCTCAAAAAAGAATAACCCAAAAAGTCCCAGCCATCCAAACTCCCAGAGTTTTTCCCTTCATCATCACATTCTAACTATTCAATGAAAAGAAGTCTCCACTTTATTCTCTCCTCTCCCACTCCGTTCTCCAGAGCCAAATCCTTGGACTTAGACCAACAGGAGGTCTCAGGTTCACAGCCACCTACAGTAGCCTCTCTCCAGAAGCTTTTCTCCTCATTTTGCTCATCCTTACAATCTGACAAGAAACAGATGATGTCAGAGATAAAAATATATTCTGTCCTTGGTGGCTATAGCGGAAAACATCAAATCTGAAATGGCTGAATATGCTGCTTCTCACAATAGTTTTCTTGATGCCAACTCTACTCTGGAGGAAGAGGTGCAAACGAGGTCCTGGATATGAAGGATAGATCCAGGAGAAAAAATGTCAGAATTTGGGGCATCCCTGAAACAGTTTCTCCTGATCAACTTAATGCATTTTTGATGGATCTGATGTCCATACTACTTCAAAACTGTGACAAACATGACCTAATTATTGATAGAATCCACAGGATTCCAAAACCCAGGAAACTTCCCCAGCAAATCCCCAGAGACACTATCGCACGTATTTCATTATATCATTTTTATAATATTAAGGAAGATTTCCTAAGAGCTCTTCGCAAAGCTGACTCCCTCCCAGAATGTTTCCAGGCCATTACTATATTTCCAGACCGTTCAGCGGTGACCATGATGAGAAGAATGGAATTTCAGCCATACACAAAAATCCTCAGAAAAATTGGAATCACATATCACTGGGGCTTCCCAGTAAAACTCAAAATCACAAAAGAAGGGTTTCAAATCGTATGCAACTCACCGGAGGAAGCCTGATCTATTCTTAAGAATTGGACCCTCTTGCCTGCCTCTGATTCCAGTCTAGTACAGAAAAAGCAGACTTGTCCAGAGATGATCACCCCTCTTTGGTCCAAAAAGTCTTCCAGACTCAGATCGAGACATGTAGAATAATATCCACATGTATCCTTTCTTTGTTTGCATGCTTCCAGGATGAAGCTTTATTGCAGGTCCAAAGGCAGGACTTGCCCCACTTTACAGTGGGAAAAAAAAGTATATAGTCAGTCACCAATAGTGCAAGTTCTCCCACTTAAAAAGATGAGAGAGGTCTGTAATTGACATCATGGCTAGACCTCAACTATGAGACATAAATTGAGAAAACAAATCCCGAAAATCACATTGTCTGACTTGGAAAGAATGCATTTGCAAATTGTGGTGGAAAATAAGTATTAGGTCAATAACAAAAGTTCATCTCAATACTTTGTTATCTATCCTTTCCTGGCATTGACAGAGGATCAAACGCTTTCTGTACATCTTCACCAGGTTGGCACACACTGTTGCTGGCATGTTAGCCCATTACTCCATGTAGATCTCCTCTAGAGCAGTGATGTTTTAGAGCTGTCGCTGTGCAACACGGACTTTACTGGCTAGGCCACTCGAGGACCTTGAAATGCTTCTTACAAAGCCACTTCTCCATTGCCCTGGCTGTGTGCTTGGGATCATTGTCATGCTGAAAGACCCAGCCATGTTTCATCTTTAATATCCTTGCTGATGGAAGGAGTTTTGCACTCAATATCTCACGATACATGGCCTCATTCTTTCTTTCATGTACACGGATCAGTCGTCCTGGTCCCTTTGCAGAGAAACAGCCCCAAAGCATGATGTTGCCACCCCTATGCTTCACAGTAGGTATGGTGTTCTTTGGATGCAACTCAGCATTCTCTCGCCTCCAAACAGTTGTGTTTCTACCAAACAGTTCTGCTTTGGTTTCATCTGACCATGTGACATTCTCCCAATACTCTTCTGGATCATCCAAATGCTCTCTATTAAACTTCAGATGGCCCCGGACATGTATTGGCTTAAGCAGGGACACACATCTGGCACTGCAGGATCTGAGTCCCTGGCGGCATAGTGTATCACTGATGGTAGCCTTTGTTACGTTGGTCCCAGGTCTCTGCAGGTCATTCACTAGGTCCTCCCGTGTGGTTCTATGATTTTTGCTTACTGTTATTGTGATCATTTTGACCCTACAGGGTGAGATCTTGTGTGGAGCCCCAGATCAAGGGAGATTATCAGCGGTCTTGTATGTCTTCCATTTTCTGATTATTGGTCCCACATTTGATTTCCTCACATCATGCTGCTTGCCTATTGCAGGTTCAGTCTTCCCAGCCTTTTGCATGGCTACAATTTTGTTTCTGGTGTCCCTTGACAGCTCTTTGGTCTTTACCATAGTGGAGTTTGGAGTGTGACTGTTTGAAGGTGTGGACAGGTGTCTTTTATACTGATAACATGTTCAAACTGGTGCCCTTAATACAGGTAATGAGTGGAGGACAGATGAGCCTCTTAAAGAAGAAGTTACAGGTCTGTGAGAGTCAGAAGTCTTGCTTGTTTGTAGGTGACCAAATACTTATTTTTCACCATAATTTGCAAATAAATTCTTTCCAAATCAGACAATGATTTTCAGGATTTGTTTTCTCATTTTGTCTCTCTTAGTTGAGGTCTACCTATGATGGTTTACCTGATTACAGGCCTCTCTCATCTTTTTAAGTGGGAGAACTTGCACAATTGGTGACTAAATACTTTTTTTCCCCACTGTACATTCCATTAAGGAATAAACTCTGTTACACCAGATTGTTTACAGATCTGGTCATGCTAATTAATTTCAGTTCTTCTACATAATTAACTAGAAATTAGTAATTATGGTGTTATTGTTTGTGCATATTTCTCCATTTGATGTCTTTCTAAAGGGTTGCTAATCTGCTCTCTGCTTAGAATGCTAAGTATAAAATTTCTCTAAAGTTCACTTTGTACAATGTGAAAGGATTAAACTCACCATCCAAGCGTTCTGGAGAGACGTTGTTAAATCCAAATCAGATATAATCTGTTTACAGGAAATGCATTTGCTGGCAGCAGATGCGCATAGATTAAAGAATACACTTTCCTTCGATTTTTCAAGCACACTCGTTACATAAAAGAGCTGGTGTAGCAATTATTATGAAAAACACTGTCTTTTAACCTTTTTCAATTCTTTGTGGTTCCAGAAGGTAAATATGTCATCCTAATTTGCTAAATCAATTCTAAATTATATACTTTTGTCGCCATTTATGCTTCAAATACTAAACAGTTGGCATTTTTGAAAAAAAAATTATCTCCATGACAAAAATGTTAGAAGAGGTGGTCTTATATTATGTGGAGATTTCAACATAATTCGACATGTGGCATTATGTTCACCCAAATGAAAGGGACTATTCATATTTTTTCTGCAGCTACATCTATCCACTCACAAATATTTCTTTATAGTAAATAAAATTATATTACCTCAAGTTCATTCTGCTTCAATAGGTCATATCACTTGGTCAGACCATGCCCCAATAGAGCTAATTTTGGATTCCCCCACTAATATTCGAGGTCATTCCATCTGGAGGCTCAATAATATCTCACCTAAGAAATCAGTAAATGTCTCATACTTAAAATCCCTACTAAAAGAATTCTTTATTATTAATTCTCCCTCTGGTTCCTCTCCCTCCAGTTTGTGGTGTGCACACAAGGGGCCTCATGTATTAAATCTGTCTAGGTCTAAAACTCACTTTGTTGCCCATAGCAACCAATCGGAGCGCCCCTTTCGTTTCATATAGTGTTCTGACGAAAGGAAAGGGGCGCTCTCACTGGTTGCTATGGGCAACAAAATGAGTTTTAGACCTAGAAAGTCTTCATACATATACCCTAAGGTGTTTATAAGAGGGATCTTCATCCAATTAGCTAGTAGAGATAAAAGAAAACACCAAATGTCCATTAATAACCTTCTTACGGAGATTCAATCAACAGAGCTCAACGTCAAACAAAGCCCTTCCGTTCCCCAAAAAAAACATCTTGCAATCTTTAGGAACAATTTGAGATCACTCTATTTGAATCACTACGAATTCAGCCTGGCCGAATTAAAGTTGCAGCTTTATCTTCAAGATGACAGGCCCTCAAAGATCCTTGCTAAAAGGACTAAAACACAACATGCCAAATCCCATATCTCCCACCTAACACACACCAAGGGTGAAAAAATCATTAACCCAATTAATATTGTGCAACAATTTCTGGAATATTACTCTAATCTATACAATCTACAAATTGAGTGAATAGATAAAATTACCCCTAGATTCAGAAATCAACGACTTCCTTTCTTCTATTAATCTTCCCTCTCTGAATAGTTCCCAATTAAAAAAATTGAGCAATCCCTTCTCCATATCAGAGGTCCATAAAGCCATTAAATATAGCAAAATAAACAAGGCCCTGGACAGCCTAACAAATTAATATTATATATTTTCAGACCTACTAGCCCCCCACCTGGCCTCACTTGAAATGATATAGTCACCATTCAAAGCCTGCACAAGGAACTTTTTTCAGCCATTTTTACTACAGTACCAAAACCAGGTAAACCTTGGGAAAAAACTTCCAATTATTGGCATATTTCTCTCCTAAACACAGACATTAAGCTATATGCTAAAATTCTTGCCTGTCGTCTCAACAGTATTCTTCCAGGTCTTATACACAAGAAGCAGGTGGGCTTGGTACAAGGTAGACAGGCCAGAGATGGCATTTGACGTCTCCTTGATTTAGCTGAGATAGCATCCACCTCAAAAACAGAAGTGGTCTCCATCTCTTTAGATGCAGAGAACACCTTTGACAGTGTCAACTGGTAGTATATCAGGTTAGTTCTGAAGAAATTTGGTTTCTAAGGATTTATCTTTGATGCAATTATTGCACTTTACTGTAAACCATCATCAGCTAGAGTTCTTGCATCTGGATTTCTGTCTTCTCCTTTTGATCTATTTAATAGAACTAGAAAGGGGTGTCCACTCTCCCCCCTCATATTATGCAAGGAACCCCTTGCAGAACACATTAGACATAACTAGAGATGGGCGAATTTCTCAAAAATTCGATTCGGCCGATTCATAGAAGTTTTTCCAAAAATTTGGTTCCTTTAGAATTTATTTGCGACAAATCGCGTTAATAAACAGCTATTTCCTGGCTGCAGAGAGCCTGTATGGTGTTGTAGAACAGTGTTCCATGCAGAAATATGCATAGGGAGTGTGGTTTGGTATTTAAGCAATGCTGTTTTTTAGTATGACACCTTGATGACAGGCGCCGCTCTTAGAATCGCTTCACACTTCACTTCTCTGGGCAGTTATGGAGTCAAAACTGACCAAATAACTGAAGTGGGAACGCCGCCTGACAGTGTAATGTCAGCGCCAGCTAGAAAGAACCGAGCTAAGAGGTAAAGATCCCACTATAGCGTGAAAGAGCACACTCTTTTTACACTGTCATCAGATGATTTCACAGATTATGACAGAACCTGTTCTGCTAAACGCTGATACATGTAGAGCTACAAAGAGTTACTTTTTTCACTTATTGTGGTGAACTTTCTGTGAAATATAGTGTGTGTATTTCTCACATACACACATCTCCATTACAGACAGGTTTTTATTTTGGGATATTGTTCTCTGTGCCAAAGAGTTACTTTTTTCACTTATAACATGAAACACCTTTGAAATACGTGGGTATATGTAGAATCTGTGGGCAGAAAGTGAAGCGAGGCCAGAGACTTAATGTTGGCACCACGGCCCTGCGTCAACATACACAGCATTCCCATCAAGTGGACTGGGAGAAACGTGTCTCAGTTATGTGGTGCTCCATCCTGCTGCAGCAACAGCAGCAGCACCCAGTGGCAAGCATCCCATTTCAGGCAGTCAAGACTCCACCACCTCTGCCAAAGGGAGCTATCTTTCCCATCATCTACCGGTCCTGATCCAGGTCCTCACCAATTATCATAGCAGCAGTTTTTTACCGAGGTGATTGCTAAGAGACAGCAGTATGCGTCCAACCATCCTACAGCGCAGGAGCTAAACTTGCCCCTGTACAAGTTGGTGGTACTGCAGTCCCTCCCTTTTTAAGTGGTGGATTCTGCACCATTCAGAGAACTGATGGCTTGTGCCGAGCCAAAGTGGAGAGGTGGAGATCCAGTGCAGTGAGGGCCATAGTTACCCTAAGGAGAACTCGCTTGTCCACCCAAAATTTGGAGATGCTCACCTTTGTCAAGATGAATCAGGCGTGGGTCAGCCAGGGTTTCCACACACCAATGCCTGATGCACCAGATTAGATCCGCCATGCCGCTTCACCCAAACTTTGACAAATGAGTCTGGATTCTTCAGGTTACTTGCCTCAGCTGCTATTATGATGCTGCCACCCGCCTGATGCCACACATCTGCTGCCAGCTGCTCCTTCTACCACCCACCATCTTAACCATCGACTGGTATTGCCACCCACTCTTCACTGGGCCATTATGTAGCCTTCTTATGCTGCTGCCACCTCACCACTCAGGTGTCCTCATGGTGCTGCTGCTGTCACCTGCAGGCTATGTCACCATGTCACTCTCTGGCTTGATGCTGCTGCTGCCACCACCTCCTCATTATGTCACCTAGCTGCCTCCACCTCTAAATGATGTCATTGTGCCACTCTCCGGCCTGATGCTGCTGTTGCTGTTGCTGCCGCCACCTCAAGGCTGTGTAATAGTGCCAATCTATGGCCTATTCATGCTGCTACCACCTCCACAATCTGTCATTGTGCCACTCTGTAAACTACGCATGCTGCTGCCAACTGACCACTCTCTTACTCGACCACTCTGTGGTTTCCTAATGCTGATTCCACCCTCCGCCACTCTATGACATTGCTACTATGTTTGATTTTCCCCTTCTTTTAATCTGTCAGAAGGAATGAAAAGGACAAACACAACCGATTGTGTCTTCAGAGAAGCCGTAAGGCCAGTATGACATAGTCCTTTGTTTGCATCATGATTGTCTAATGATTAGGTAGCCAAAAGCAGGAGTGGATACAAAACACAGAAGACATGCAAATATCCCATTTACTTGTCATCTCTTTTTTGAATCAACTCCTGTTTCTTCTTGGCTTTAGCAATACTGATGGATCATTGACCGATTGAAAGTGGACACTGAAGGATCAAAGGAAGGATAAAATGATCAGTGACGTCAATGCAAAATTACTGCCGACACCCTCTCCACTCTTTTGGGCGGAGGGCTCTACATGTATCAGCATCTAACAGAATAACCACAATAAGTGAAAAAATTAACTCTTTGCCACAGATAGTAGTATCCCAACAGACTGAATTGGATGGATTTCAGATCTGTGTATGGGAGAAATACACACACTGGATTTGACATAGAGTTCCCCACAATAAGTGAAAAAAATTAACTTTTTGCCACAGATAGCAATATCCCAAAATAAAAAAACGCTGGTTTAGGAACAGGTGTGTATATGACAGCTACATAGAGATGCTTGTGCATACGAGACACAGTGACAAGTGGCATTTAATATGGCTGCCCTATTTATAGGGCTGTGACATCACAGAAGCTGGCTGGGTGCTGATTGGCTGCCTGTCTGCACATGTCATTGAGGGTGTTCCTTTCTTCCTCCCATAGTTCTTTGCCCCATGTCACGCCATGTGCTCACGGCCATTTTAGATTCTATACCACGAATTGTCAGGAAATTTGGCTTCGTTCAGAGTCAAATTTTTCCTGAAATTAATTCCACTTCGTTAGAGTAGATTCGCCCATCTCTAGACATAACCCATGCATTCTGGGTCTAAGAGTTCAAAATATCCAGCATAAAATAAGTTTATATGCAGATGATGCAATTCTTACCACAACTGATCCCAACTCCTCTATCTTACCACATTTTGGAGACTCTGGAAGTATTCTCTTATCTCTCCTTTTATAAATTAAACAAATCTAAATCTTCTATTTTTCCCATAACTAACCCTACCATCCAAAACACCAGTTACAACATTTCAGCTTTATCTGGTCAGGTGATCTGTCAATTATTTAGATATTGAGTTTACCTCCTCCCCTATTCAAACTATGAACTTAAATCACAACTTACTTATCTCAGATTTAGAAAAAGAAATAAACAAATTACTACCTCTTAATCTTTCATGGATTGCCAGAATTAATATTAAGATGTCTCTTCTCCCAAAATGTATATATTCTTACAGAGCCATCCCTTATCTAGTACCAACAACTATTATTTCTAAGATTCAATGCCTCCTTGCATCCTTTATCTGGAAAACAGGGAAGGCAACAATTAACAATGCCCTCCTATATGGTAGTCATAAAAATGGGGGCCTATCAGTATCGATCCTATTCTTTTATAACATTGCAATCCTTTAAGACCAAGCTTTTTTCATTTGGCATCAACTAGACTCTACAGTTTGGGCTCAAATGGAAAACTCCTCTTTCACCCCTAGTGCAGTGAGAGTTCATCTGAGATCTTCCTTACTCGGCACCCCTCTCCCAAACTCTCTGCTTAGATCTATTTTGGACCTTTTTAAAGTAACATCTCTTCATGTCCTAAAAATAACTGGATCTACCCTTCAAGAAAAGATATTCCTATAGATGTATTTAATTGTTGGGACAAATACCTCTCTTTCAACTCCTGGAAAGATTTCGACCTTCATTATAGATCAACTATATCAAGTTGACACCCTGAAATCCTTTTCAGACTTATCTTTCTTATACTCAGTACCCCATACTCTCTTCTTTCAATTCTTGCAAATTAGACATATTCTTCAAGGTGTTTCATGGCACAACAAACCTGACCAACTCTCAGACTTCACAGTTTCATTTTCAAAAAGAAAGGATTTGAAAAGGGTCTCATATTAATATACAACATGCTAATCTCTCACAATCCCTCATCCAAATTTTCTACAGTGATTAAATGGGAAAAGGAGTTAGCTCGTCAATTTCCTATATCTAGCTCACACAATCCCCTCTCAACTCTTTAAATGCTTAAACCATAGAGAAACCATGCAAAAAATCCATCTTAGATGGTATCTCCCGTCAGTACGTTTAGCTCACATGTTTGCTGGTTCCTCAGACCTTTGCTGGAAGAAATGTGGTCAACAGGGCACCATGTTTCATGTTTGGTGGGATTGCCCTAAGGTTAACAAGCTTTGGCTCTTTTTCTAAATTCCTGACTGAAGTTATGAATTTTAAATTCATAATTAACCTGGAGTTAGCTATATTACATATTGGTCTTTCAGTTTCCCATATCTGTCCGTAAAATTTTCTTTCACACAATTTTTTTGCCACCAGGACGGCTCTGGCTTTCATCTCATCTATGTAATAAAAAACGCTCCTTATGGTCAGTGTCACGAGTGGTGCCACAGCCCGTGGTCCGGGCGCTCTCGTGCCCGCTCTGTCCCTGCTGCGCCCGGGGTGCGTGGCGCCGCGGTCTGCAGGCGCTCTCGCTCCCATGGGCGCACGGTCCTACCTGACCGCGCTCCTGCTGCTTCTCGGCTGACTGACGGCCGGTGCGTGTGTCCCCGTTCCCTAGGGCGTGCGCGCACCGGCTCTGTCAGATTTAAAGGGCCAGTGCACCGGTAAATGGATTTGCTGGTCGCTGACCCCATGTAATGGCTCCACCTCTTCCTTTATTCCGCTGATTCCATAGGGCCTTACCCTATGCGAGGAAGCCTTCTTTACGTTCCAGTTGCCAATTCCGTGTACCAGTCCATCCGTCTTACGTTTCTTGACCATGAACCTCCGCTGCCTGCCTTTTTGGCCCGTCTCCGACTACGAGTTTGCCTGTAGATTTGGTAATGCATTGCACCTCGGCTACCACTGCAAGCAAGTCGTATCAGGTGTAGCGACCTAGTGGAATCCCGCCGCAGCAAGTCCATCCCGCTTTGCGGCGGGCTGTGCTGAAATGCAGGACCCACTTAGACTCCGCTCCCTGTTACGGCTACTACCACCGCTTGCGATGGCCCAGCGGATCCACTACCTTGGTCCGTTACAGTTGGAATCGGCCATGGATCCCGCCATGGTGCTGTTACCCAGCGTGGAGGACCTTACGTCTATTGTGGCTCAGCAGTCCCGGCAGCTGGCGCAACAGGCGCAGCATTTAGGCCAATTGACCGCCATGTTGCAGCAACTGATTGCTGCTCAGCAGCAGCCCTCTTCTTTTCCCGTGGTTCCTCCTACGCCAGCCGCCTTGTCAGCCTCCCTGGGACCCAAACCTCAGCTGTCGCTTCCTACAAAATTTGACGGAGATCCGAAACTCTGCAGGGAATTTATGACACAGTGCTCCATGCACGTGGAACTGATGGCTGACCAGTTTCCTTCCAAACGGTCTAAGGTAGCCTTCGTGGTCAGTTTGCTTTCCGGAAAGTCCCTGGCATGGGCCACACCCCTCTGGGACAGAAGCGACCCTATGACGGCAGATCTGCAGACCTTTTTTAAGGAGTTCCGTGGTGTGTTTGAAGTACCAGCACGTGCATCGTCTGCGGAAACAGTACTGCTGAACCTACGCCAAGAGGATTCTTAGGTAGGAGATTACGCCGTCCAATTACGCACGCTGGCCTCAGAGTTGACCTGGAATGAGGCGGCCCTGTGCGTTACTTTCAAGAAGGGCCTCTCCGGCCGGGTCAAGGATGCGCTGGCCGCAAGAGACCTCCCGACGTTCTTAAGTGAGCTGATCCATTTGGCCACCTGCATCGACGTACGCTTCACCGAGAGACAAGAGGAGCTCCATGAGGAACGAGACTCTGTGCGGCCTCGCAGGTTCCCTCGCCTGGCTCCGGTGTTCCAGAGACCTCCTTTGCCACTTCCGCAGCACTCTGGTGAAGAAAATTGACCATGTCCAGATTACGGACCAGGAGCAGTCTCGACGTCGGGTGGAGAGGTTGTGCTTGTATTGTGCCAGTCCGGAGCATTTTCTACGGGACTGTCCATTGCGCCCTTGTTCGGGAAACACACGGACCTAGGCCACATGGGAGAGGCATCACTAGGTGTGAACAGTTCCTCTCCTCGGCTGACCATGCCGGTTCAGGGCGTGTCATGTTCCAGAGCCCAAGTTCAAGTTCCTGCTTTTCTTGATTCCGGTTCAGCTGGAAATTTCATGGACTCTGTGCTGGTGTCAAAGCTTCGTCTTCCCATGGTCTGTCTTGCAATGCCTTTAGTCATCTCTTCCGTGAATGGGGAGATTCTGCGTGACTCCATCTGATATCGCACTGAGCCTCTGTCTATGCATGTGGGGCGCTCCACAGAGCAAAGATCACGTTCTACGTGCTGCCCCACTCCTCCTCAGCAATCCTCTTGGGGCTCCCGTGGCTGCAGCGCCACGCCCTTATGCTGAGCTGGGAAACGGGCGAAGTAACGCGTTGGGGACAGGATTGCCAGTCCCGTTGTCTTGTGGCGCCCCCGCCCGGTGCTCCCCGCTTCTCCATCAACGCCTCCTAAAACTCTGCCGGGTCTGCCTCCGGAGTACCAAGACTTTGCAGATGTATTTTCGGAAAAGGAAGCTGAGTCCTAGCATCCTCATCGTCCCTACGATTGCCCTATTGACCTGTTGCCTGGCACAAGCCCTCCTCGCGGCAGGGTTTATCCGCTGTCAGTTCCTGAGACTGAAGCCATGTTGGCCTATATACGGGAGAACCTCAAGAGCGGCTTTATCCGTAAGTCCACGTCCCCAGCCTATGCCGGATTCTTCTTCGTCGAGAAAAAAGACTGCTCTCTACATCCATGCATCGACTACCGTGGCCTAAACAAAATGATGGTGAAAAACCGCTACCCGCTGCAACTGATCACAGAACTTTTTGAACGGCTCCGCAGAGCCAAGGTTTTCTCCAAACTGGATTTGCGAGGGGCCTATAACCTCATCCGAATTCGTAAAGGCGACGAATGGAAGACTGCATTCAACACCTGGGATGGACACTTTGAATATTTAGTCATGCCCTTCGGCCTCTGCAATGCACCTGCGGTGTTCCAGGGCTTTGTTAATGAGTTCTTCAGGGACCTTCTGTATTCCTGCATGGTCGTGTATCTGGACGACATTCTGGTCTTCTCACCTGATATTAAGTCCCATCGTCTCCATGTGTGCCAGGTCCTCAGACATCTTCGGTAGAATCGCCTATAAACCAAATTAGAGAAGTGCCAGTTTCATCAGTCCAGTCTGCCCTTCCTAGGGTATATCGTCTCTGTGAGGGACTTTAGATGGACCCGGCCAAGCTTTCTGCTGTCCTGCAGTAGTCTCGTCCGGTCGGTCTTTAGGCGATCCAGCGGTACTTGGGCTTCGCGAACTACTATCGCCAGTTTATCCCACATTTTTCGACGCTGGTGGCTCCTATTGTGGCCCTACAGTTACAGTCAGATTGGCTCTCATCAAGACACCATGTACCTGGCTTATAATGTTCCCTTTACATCTAATAGAAATTACATATGATTGACCTACACTCTTGTATGTTTCATTGTTCTTTAAAGGGGTATTGCCACGAAGTAAAATTGACGTGGGAAGTTTGTAAATTAAATAATAAACATTTTCACCATTCATCATTATTAAAAATTCTGCACCATTTTTGTTTTAGCTGCTCCTTTAGTGATTCATTGTTTACAGCTCGTCTCCAGGGGATACGACCAAGGCTGAGAGCTTCTCAGTCTTGGTCGCACATGCTCAGACATCACTTCTCCTCTCAGGCAGCTACTGAGTGTTCAAACCCCAAGTGCTGTCGTTCTACTCCCGACCTTTGTACTCCTTAGTAATTAGTTAAACAGTGCAAATAAATTTAAAAAAAGAAAGCTCAATCAGGTTTGTGCATTGATAAAGAGAAATAAAATCCACCGGTTTGGTTCCTGCAGGGATTTGAACCAAGGACCCTTGTGCCTGGAGGCAAAAGTTTTACCTCTGAGCTGCAATGTAGTCATTTAGAGTTCTACACATAAACAGACCTTTCTTTGACTAAAGAGAGGAAAGGCCTATTGATGTCATCCTGCAGGGTCACATGATATGCAATTCAATGAAATCACACACGCCCCCTTCTAAGCACACAGAGCTGAAGAGCTGGATGCAGGAGGTATGAAATGAGATCATGGCAAAACCCCTTTAATGTAGGCCTAGGTTATGGCCTTTTTGTTATCTTGCTTATATTTATTCTACTGTTTGTATACCTGCTCATGCTTTTCTAATAAATATGTTTAAGGAAATGTCCAGGTGGAGGCAGTTTAACTCTGCATGGACATTCCAGAGTGCCACCAATTCTACAGCTGCATGGGTGGCAAGCCAGCCATTAGTGATAACACATGTACTAAAATATTATTAAAATAAATAATAACTTCCAAACCACAGCTTTCAGCCCCACCCCCAATGACCCTAAAACTGGGTATATCCTATATATCAATGAAGCAGAAAATTCCAGCAAAATTTCTTGTAAAACAAACACAGCCCACCATTCTGTGCTTCTTACAAGTTTCAGTAGACTACTCTCTTAATCTTGGCATACCCACCCTTTTCTTACTGACTCCTTTATACTTACAACACCACAACACATGAGTATGAAACTGAAACAAAATATCAAAAACTAATTAATGTTTCTGAAATACACATCTACATAATATATAGAAGATTGAGGAAGGATTAATTCTGATACATATTACTTTGTCTTACATTTAGACCACGTGGTATTCTTGTGTTCAAATAGAAGATCCAATGATATGCTTCTCTGGTTAGGAGTTTCTTTCTCAGATTTGCTGTATACCACAGAACCTCAAAGCTGTGAAATCACCCTCATGGACATGTAATGAATTTAAATGAGCTTTTAAGTTGTCTACCACAGTCAGGAGGTTTCAGTATCTATCATATAATACTTGTGTGCTAAGAAAACTGCTCTATGGGGCCATAGACCCTGTGAGTCATGGTCCAGCCTATATCATGTTTTCCAATAAGTTAGGGCAATTTTCTGTTTATGAATGGCGCTATAATAAAACCGACTTAACAGAATTTATAGAGAATTTGGCACCTAGATTATGCCCCCCTTGCTGAGGACAGCACAAGATAGTGACAGATATGCTGTTTCCAGCGCTGTGTCCTTTATTCTGTAAGATCCCTAGCTTTAGAGTATGTAATGCTCAAATCTGCAGTTTTCAGCCAGAAAAGAGTCATGAAAAGAGTTTGTTTTTTTCATACTCCACCCACCTGGGGCTAGCACCGCCCATCTCACAACTGATTAATCTATTATTTTGAATAGGAAGAAAAATGTGAATAACTGCCAGGAGGGCAGGCCTAGCTTTTGGTGGGCGTGGCTAACACCTGCTCATGAATAAGATTTGAGCATTAAATGCTCTAAAACAACAGGATCTTATGGAATAAGGGACACAGCGCTGGGAACAACATGCCTGATACTAGCTTGTGCTGTCCTCAACAAGGTGGGTATAATCTATGTGACAGGTTCCCTTTAACAGTTGAGTGGAACTTTTCCCTGAGCCCAAACCTTTAGAGCACCCTGCCCATGGGTGTAACTATAGTCATAGCGAGCAGTATGTGACCCAAAGGTTGAGTGGGCCCCACTCAGGCTCCAGAACACGGTTCATTTTTGTAGCGAAAAAGAAATTAGTGGTTTCCTACTATATAATGCTACTATGTGGGTTCCCTGATATATGGTGGTATTATTTACAACTTTAATGATTGCTACTTAATCTTCTGTTTAAGTTTATTGTCATTAGGTTGTGAGGCCCATCTCATTTTGAGATAGTTCCAGTGAATTCTAGTTATGCCTCTGATCCTGCCTATAAACACATGGAAAAAAAAGAAATACCTTCTTCTGGTCGAGATTGAGTATAGCTATGGTATAACAAAGTGTCTCTGAGGGGAAAATTGTCTGAAATAAAGTGGCCGGGAATGCCATAGGTCTGTTTCCTGGAGGGTGATCCATCTGGTGATAGCCTTCATCCTGTTGGCTAGTAACCTTGTGAAGATCTTATAAAGTATATTCACGACCGAGATGGTCTGTCCATTTTTTCTTGATCATCAGGTTCTGCAATATGTATTTGGAGGGACTTTGACTTTGCAGGTATAAAAGCATAAAGCATGCAATTCAGTATTAAACATTACAGCATTAACACAATGAAAGACACAGTAATAACAATAGTAGTAACAATTTCGACAATTCATTATAGCATAGGAGCATGACTTACAGATGTATCAGAACTAAAAAGAACAGATAATGCGCCGTGATATCACGGCAGAGAGTTTTATTTCTACTTTCTCAATGCTTTTCAATGGCATTTGTTTACAGATGGGAGCAGATAACACAAAAAGCCGTAATATCACGGTCAAGCTAGACTCTGCTACATCTGTAGTAAGGGGATAAATCTGAGTGCTTGAAGATCACCCCCTTACATATAACCTGATCTGTCATTACTCTTGAATGTGTCTGTGGTTAGAAGAAGCAGGGGAGACAGTTTTCCCCCTCCTACTGCTAGTACTGCCATTGAGGGAACTGACCAAAAATTAAACAAGGGGTCCCAC
This sequence comes from Phyllomedusa bahiana, assembly GCA_025379985.1. NCBI lineage: Eukaryota > Metazoa > Chordata > Amphibia > Anura > Hylidae > Phyllomedusa > Phyllomedusa bahiana. The sequence continues at coordinate 19,895 of JAODAL010015318.1, forward strand.
TGGTGTTGGTATCTACCACCACCTTGTTTCACAGGCTTTGTAAAAAGAACAGGTCTTTGGCCTTTTTTTCTTACCAAGCTGATTATTTTTCATGTGCATGCAATTGAGAACTACAGCAAGATAAAAAAAACCTTTGGTTATTGCCCTTGCTAATTACTGCCACCGGCTGCTTTAGGCCTCAGTCTATAAGATATCAGATTGTGTGTCCCAATGCAGGCAGTGCGACTGCATCTCTGCATCTGCCTATTGTGTTTGTACAGTGCAGGTTGCATTAGGACTACGATGCACAGAGACACTGCCTGCACCAGACAGGCTAGTGGGGAGAAACAGGAGAAGGTGGGTGATTTGATATACATACGGTGGCCTACAGTAATAAGCAAGGGCAATAACCAAAGGTTGTTTGTCCTGCTGTAGTTCTCAATTGCATGCACATGAAAAATAATCAGCTTGGTAAGAAAAAAAGGCCAAAGACCTGTTCTTCTCACCCACCTTCTCCTGTTTCTCCCCACTAGCCTGTCTGGTGCAGGCAGTGTCTCTGTGCATTATACTGTATATATCTAGGCAACAAATTTTGCAGAGATGACTCGTGGTTGGGAGAAGTCATCATGGTGGTCTGGGTTAAATGGAGAAGAAAATGGAAAGAGGGTGACTGATGAGATAGGTCGCTAGATGTAACTGCACTATAATCACTTATATGCCTGCAAAAACTGTGTACACTTGTAATCTACCACTACAGGGTGGTATATTGGTCTTCTTATAATGGTTACTATTCAGTAACAGTACAATGCTATTATTCAGTCATTTTATGGTGGTCATATGTGGTGGTATTTTTAGCCCGTATACATTCTAATTGGAGATATTGGTCTTTGTATGCTGGTTTGGTGGCAGTATGGGGATAATATTTGCTCTTAGGTCAATGGTTTTGTTTCGGTAATAGAGCATTATTTAGATATATCATACATAGTTTTTTTGTATATTTTTTATTGATATAAAATGTATTATTTGGTGGGGTAGAATAGTCTAGGGTGTGTTAACATGGTGGAATATCAGCGTGGATTTCAGCATGGAATCTACTTGCTTTTGCACTGAAATCTCTGCATTCCATTTTCTATTATATATTTAACAGAATCCACGCTGAGGGGGCACTGTCAAGAAACTTTGGCTGTATGGAGCCTTGAAATTTTTGATGGCGGTCCTGCCAGGGGGAACTCTGAAGGAAAAACCAACACTCAAAGGGCAGCTAATTGCTTCATAAGCAAGTTTTTATTTTTAATATAACTGGATACATTAATTACATTACACACATTAACCCATTCTGCTGAGGCCTTCTTCAAGCTTATTTAACCCCTTAACCCACCATGTGATAGTATTTCGTCATGAATGACGATATTAGAAAGTACATCTTATCTCGCAAAATAAAAACCTTCATATGTCTATGTAGATGGAAAATAAAAAAGTTATGGCTTTTGGAAGGTGGGGAGAAAAAAAAAGAAGAGCCATACTATTTTGACCTTGGTGATTTAAGGGGTTAAAAAACAAAAACATGTTTTATTTATTTATAAATCATGGATAAAAAAACGTAGTTTTAGTTGCAGATCATCATGTAAAACGTATGTTGGTGTTTCTAATGTATTTTGTTTTTACATTGTGTGATCCTATACATCATTGTAGTGTACACAGTGTGGCTATATCAGTGTTTTATACAAAGAGATTCCTGAATCGGTATTACACAGTTTTATGATCTAATAAAGAGAGAAAGGTGGCAAAGAGTCAAATGCATTTTTAGGTGTTGTAAGTTGGGTAGTGACTGAATGGTGCCAAAGGGTTGTAAAGGGTTTTCCCAAGTCATAAGTTCCTGCTATTTCTGTCAGAAAACAGAGAGAAGGCTGTCTCCATTAATTTCTATGGGAGTTCTGAATACTGTACAGCTGAGCACACTACCTTGGTTGTATTTGGAATTCCTTTTAGCAATGTATGGCGAGAGTTGCACAAGCGCAACCATCTCCCCATTTCCTGTGGCTGGGTAAGAGATGGTCAAAAACAAGAGGTTAAGAGTTGAGAAATCTCCTTTAATCTAGTTACATTGTATACCTGACCACTCTCAAAGTTGGTGGGGTATTTATCATGTTTGTTTACTCCTGTCTTTTTGGGCAGGACCTAGCTTACATGTAACTTTTACCTGCCTACTGTGGGAGTGTTTGGACCTTACCATCTGAGGGCTATATGCTTATAGGCTAGGAAGAGATATTCCATCCGAAATATTTGAAGGGTATAGGAGCATATATCTTTTTGCAGAGGACTGAGTAAGCATATCTCCGATGTACACTGTACTAGCATTGACTGGAGAGTTGTTAAGAAATCTCCTGCTGAGGCTTATAAATCATGCTGTTGGGGGACAAGGCCAGACCATGTGTCAAAAATCAGCATTGGGTTTCTTGCATCCTGTACAATAGACTGAGCTAAATTTACCTACTTCAGAGAATATGAATATGTTTGATGGATGATAGAAAGTTTGTAAGTGATTTATTGAGTTACTTTAAAGAGAACCTGTCACATAGATTACGCCCCCCTTGCTGAGGGCAGAACAAGCTAGTGTCAGACCTGCTGTTTCCAGCGCTGTGTCCCTTATTCTGTAAGATGCTGTATTTTTCATGTATTTAATGCTCAAATCTGCAGTTTTCAGCCAGAAGAGTCATTCGAAGAGTCATTCAAAGAGTCAGTTTTTTTTCAAACCCCGCCCACATGAGACTAGCCCCACCCACCTCAACTGATAAACCTATTCCTTTGAATAGGTAGAAATATGTGAATAACTGTCAGTGGGCGGGGCTAGCCTTTGGTGAGCGGGGCTAACACCTACTCATGAATAAGATTTGAGGGCTAAATGCTCTAAAACTACAGCATCTTACAGAATAAGGGACACAGTGCTGGGAACAGCAGGTCTGACACTAGCTTGTGCTGCCCTCAGCAAGGGGGGAATAATCTATGTGACAGGTTCTCTTTAAGTTTTGATATCAACTCCTCAATAAAATCATCTATTAGTAAAAGTAATATGACTTCCATTGGTCATTAACCCTCAGAGGATCATTCACTAGTTTGTTGTATGTCAAGTGAGTATAAATAGTGGATACTAAGGGTCACATGTATGAAAAGTGTCTAGGTCTAAAACTCTCTTTGTTTTCAATAACAACCAATCAGAGCATCCCTTTAATTTTTTCCAGACCACTATAGAGAGAGAGACGCTCTGATTGGTTTCTATGAGCAACAAAGTGAGTTTTAGAAATAGAGAGTTTTCCTACATGTGGCCCTAAGTCCCTAGGATCTTAAGATTTAAATATTCATATTAAGGGATAGGATACAGTAAGATAATTGCTATCACTGAAAAAAGGCTGTTTTGATATAAAATATTAATTTTGCCGACTGGTGAAGTACCTGAGAATATTTTTAGAGAAAATGTCATCAAGTACAATGACACATATTGTGCCACATATTGCTTTCTGTAACATACTAAAATGATGCAATCTCCGATTGTCCCATAAGAATATTTCTGCTATAATGTCATGATAGTTGGCAAGTATTTTGGCCTCCCTCAATACTTGTTGTGCAATTCAATGTAAAATTAATAAAGGTTTGGAGATTTGGGTGTTGTGTTCCATGACTGTCAATCAACCTATTTCCCAAGAAAGAATGAGGAAAGAAAGAAATAGTAAAAAGCCCAAGAAATCCAATCCTCTAAAAATTAACTTTTAATAGAATCACTTTATAAAAAGTTATATATAATCAAAATTAATATCCCATGGAGGTCTTCAGCCACATGAGGCATAGCATTGTCATGCATCAGAAGGAATCCAGGGCCCACTGCACTTGAATATGGTTTGACAATGGGTCTGGATTTCATCCTCACCACACCATTACTGACCCATTGCCAAAAAGGACATGATGAAGGTCATTTTGCAGGGCTCTGGCACTGTTCCTCCTTGCACAAAGAAGGAGGTAGTGGTCCTGCTGCTGTGTTGTTGCCACCCTATGTCTCCCTCCACATCTCCTGGTGTACTGGCCTGCCTCATGGTATCTGCTCCATGCTCTGGACACAGTGCTAACAGGCACAGCTAAACTTCTTACCACAGCTCTCATTGCTGGGCCATCCTGGATGTACACACACCGTCTCATGCTACCTCTAGGGGTGAGAGCACTGACAAAATGTAAAAGTGATGAAAACAACAGCCAATAAGGATGAGAACAAAGAAATGGTATGTGGCCACCAAGTACAGACAGGCACGAAGCAAACATGCAGCGGCGATCTCTCATGTGAACGCCGCTGCGTGTTCTTCGTTGCCGGCAGCGATAAAGTGACTGCTAATTGTTAGATCCGTCTCTGGGTCCATCCTGTCGATCCCCCAGATGCATAAAAGTGGATGTTAATACGGAGGCAAAACTCCGTGTGAACAAGCCCTAATTCTTCTCAGGGTATCTATGCACTACTATTGTTTGTTGGCAAGTGGCAGATGATTTTTATGCGTTTCTGAGACTGGCAGCACTATGTATTTCTCTTCCCTGATCTGTGGCTTTCTAAAGCTTAGCTATGCCCCCAGAACTGCTGCTCTGTTCCTGTACTAGATCTCGATAGTGCTAGTCTCTTTCAGTGAAGCAGGAGTTTTTTTAGACATGCCATCTGAGTGTCCTCTTAGGGTCTTGTGTTGGTGTCAGAATTAACAATGCTGGATGACAACTACAGTATCTGTGTTTAAAATAATGAACGTCATGTTTCTCTCTGGTTTACAAGGCTACCAGTCTCTGTTTACATATTAAGAGTTATGCATATTTTTATGCCAAGCATTGAGAAGCTTTTTGATAGTGTTATTGTAAGGTTCATCTCAAAGTCCCTAGTAGACTAGTACTGCATACTGTTTAAGTATGATATGGGAACCCTGGGTTCAGTCCCCAGTAAACACATAACTTATGCATTGATGCAATAGTTTTATCTTTTTTTTTCTTTTTTGTTCTTTCTATCCACTGATGTCTGGGAAGGCTCTGGGGATATAGGCTCCTTTGGGAGAAAGGCTTCTGCTAAGCACAGATATTTAGCATGCAAAGCATATGATTTGCTACTGCCAGATGGTATTAAATATTTTTTTTTCTATGCAAACTGCAGAGCTAATGAATTTCTAATTTCCAATAGAGATATTATGAATGAAAGACTTTGTTACTAATTCACTTAGAAAATGCAAAGAATCCCTGTAACAACAATTTAAATCCTGGGGACGGAATTCCCTTGGTGTTTCATGTTGCATTCCAAGTGAACAAGTATGCTCCCCTTTTCATTAACTCATTTTTGGGGAAGGATAAAGAGTCAATGATAAAGTAACTATCTTGGAGCATCTCCCCAAAATTAATCTGGCTCTCTTTGATAACATGTCACATCTCTTTTAAGAAAGAGAGCCAGATTAACTAATTTAGTCTGAAGTTGTTGTAGATGACGATCCTCTTTTGCCATTGCTAAGAAACTGCATTTCTGACTGCTCCAAATGGAGAAGGATACTGACAATAGGATGTCGATGGATATCATCCTTAAATTATTTAGTTCTATGACTTTGGCTTCCAAATTTTTGTGTAATGTTTTAATCCAGCAATCAATATTTGCATATTGCACTATGGCTATTTGGATTAGACCATGGGGTGCAGATACCTAATCAAAAATTCTCTCTGTACTATAGAATAAAAGCCTTTGTGAATCAGAGAGACTCCCTGATGCAGAACTTGTCAAATAAAAAAGTACATTTTTCCACAGATATCCAGACACAAGTAGAAGTTTAATTGCCATAGTCCCTTCAAGAATTCTCATCTTTGAGACAAAGCAGAAGGAAGTGGTTTCTCTTCCAGCTCCCACATGGCAGACATCAGGGGCCACATGTATGAAAACCGTCTAGGTCTAAGACTTTTTTGTTGCCCTTAGCAACCAATCAGAACTTCTTTTCATACAGTGCTCTGGAAAAGTTGGTTGCTATGGGAAACAAAGAAATTATAAGACCAACCCAGAGTCCAAGTGTTTCTCTCCCCTTTAACATTTGGCCATAAAAAGCAAGCACTTATATAGAATTTTAGATTTTGTTATTATGAATGTGGTAGAAGATGTATTGTCCTCTAACATAAGGGAAGGAGTCAACCAACTAGTCCTGTTCCCAAGGTAGGAAATTAATTGAGGAATCATAAACTACTTAAGATTCCCAAAAAGATTATTAATGGTGCTTTTGATTAAAGAAGATTACCTTACCAATATATGGGAACCAATAATACCTATTTAGGGATAAAGATTGATTGGTGGAATAAAAAAAGTAGATATCTTTAAAAGTACCCACAATCCAAGATATATAAAATATACATTTTCAGACAGATTACTTTGAAAAAGGCCTCCAACCTGCCATAATCAATGCAGATTTTTGCCATGTCAACATTTCTTTGGGTGCTTTTACATAGTGCGTTTTTGGTGCGTTTTTGAAGCATTTTTTATGCGTTTTTTGTGCAGGAAGGTACAGCAATTAATGTTGTACATTGCTGCAAAAAATTGCGGCAAATATCACGGTAAAATTGCGATTTTTTTTTACCACAATGTTTGCCGTTTTTTTTGTACAGCAATGTACAGCATTAATTGCTGTGCCTTGCTACACAAAAAACGCATCAAAAACGTACTGTGTGAAAGCACCCTTTGGTGAAAGAGGTCAGCTGAGCTACTGCTATGAAGGTTTACCAGAACCATCACAAAAATCCAGTCTACTATCTCTGATCTGTTATGAAAATGGAACAGTTGACAGACTATTTTGTTTTCCTTCAGGATTGTGTCCCGCTCGGAACTCCACAAAATTTAATTCCAAAAGTGCCTTTGCTGCCCAACATAAGTTTGTATATGCAGATGTCCATATTCTAAATCAATCTTCCCATGAAGACAAAAGACTCAGTTTATTTGATGTTGGTAGAGCCTTGCAAGTAAAATGTAAATGTTATAAGTAGTTTACAGAATTATATAATCTTTATCTCTCTTTCATTGGTAAAAATAGATTCCACAAGATCTTTAAGGTAACCTTATCCAGATGACTAACAGAAGCCTTTACCAACTGCTATAACCTAGAAGGCCTAGAAAGCCTATTCCACTTGGGCAAATGTTACATTTTTGGGACAAGAATCATGTCTTACTGAATTAGATATGAGGGCTACAACTCATACACTGTAAGCTTTAGAGACTAGATATCAAAAGAGCTGTAGAGGTAGCCTTTAATTGAGTGGTGTTAGTCTGCAGTTAATAAAACTTACCCTGAGATGTTTTTTTTTGCTTTATTCTCATTGGTATAATTTCGGCTCCCTGCCCATTTTCTGTCCTTTGTTAAAACAGCTGCACAGCTTTTCCTCTCAACAAAGTTCTGTAGTCTTGTTTATTGCATGATAGTACATAATATGGATATCTAGTTGATAACCTATATAGGTCATGAATGAATGAATGAATGAATGAATGAATTAACAAATTACTAATGTTTTTCCTATTTTTCAGGATAATACAAATTCCATCTGTGCTGCTGCCTGGACTAAAGAAAGCAAAAAATTACATTGAGCATAACTTACACTTTTTATATATTCCCACCAAAAAAATGTTTCTTAAATGCATTAAACGCATCCCGACCTGGTAATTAAAAAAAAAAAAAAAGTTCCATAAACAAATAAAACTCCTTACTTTGATGGAACTATTAACCCCTTAAGCCCCAGGCCTGAAAAGTAGTTAATGACCAGAACATTTTTTTAGTTTTTGCCTCCTTGCGTTTCAACAGTTGTAGCTTTTTTATTTTTTTAATGACACAGTTGGATGAGGCCTCGTTTTATTTGGGACAAGTTGTACTTTATGGAGGAATAGTTTAAGTTCACTTAGAAATTATTGCAGTATTTTTTTAAAATTGTTTTAATTTTTTTTTTTAACATTTTTTTTACACCACTCACATTCCACACTTAATAACTTGTTAGATTAATTCTACAGGTTATTACGGTCGTGTGGATACCTAATATGTGTAGTTTTTTTTTTTGTGTGTAATGTATGCACAATTATTTTTTATGAAATATTTATTTTTATTTTTTATTTATTTATTTATTTATTTTTTTACAATTTTTATATTTTTTACTTTTTCTAAACCCAGGAAGGGAGAACTGTTTTACATTTTTTTTTACACTTAATAAAGTATTAGTATATTCATATATGCTAATACATTCTAATCTGTGTCACTTTGACACAGGCAGTGATCTGGACAGCACAGTGTGTCCTGTTCACTGGCTTCATACACAGACAGCTCTGGGGCCACTCTAGTTCCCCAGGGCTGACTTTGCAGCCGTTCCCCGAGCTCTGTCGGGTGACCGGGTGTTCTAATCACCCGACAGAGCAGGGAAACCCTTTGATTGCGCTGCGGTAACGCACCACCGCAATCAAAGGGTTAAAGCATCGGGTTGCGGAGGTTTTCTCCGCTCCCCGATGCTCGCAGGAGATGCTTTGAGATGAGGGCTGTGTAGTACAGCCCCGATCCTAGCGCAGTTGCGCCGCAAACTCCGATGTCTGCAGCAACGCCAAAAGACGTCGCTGTAGACGAACGACCCGCACCAGTCGACGTCAAAAGATGGTGAGCGGTCGTTAAGGGGTTAAAAAGTTATGGCTCTCAGAAAAAAAAAAAGAGGTGAAAAGAGAAAAAAAAAAAACAATGCAGAAGGCCAAAATAGACTGCAGAATCCGTCCAGTGATTGAAAACGTTAGTACCAAGTTTGCCCAAGATATGCATTTCCATAGAAGAACTTCTCATAGATATTTAAAAGAATTGTATGGGGTGTGTTTCTCAAGTGACACAATATGTTAAGCCCTTAAATGGCATATCTATGTTTTTCAACCTGCTATGTACACTGTACATTAGTTGATAAAAAAAAAACACCTATGAGTTCACAATGATTACTACACCTCTAGATTTTCTAATATAGTCACTCCCTATGGCACTGTAGAAACATTTCAGCAAAATCTGTGCTCCAAAAGCCAAAGAGAACTCCCTCCTTTGTAAGCCCTGCTATGTGCACAAACAGCAGACTACAGCCATACAGTAAATGGTGTATTGCTATACTCAGGAAAATTTACATATCAAATTGTGGGTTGCTTTTACACCTTGTTAAAATAAAATATTCAAGCTACAACTACGTATTTCTGAAAAAAATAAATATATGTTGAACTTTTATGATCCAAATATTAAAATAAAATCTTGATACATCAATGAGATCAAAATACTTACTAAATACCTAGATTAACTCCTTTAAGGGTGTGTATTACCAAATAGGACAACTTTCATGGGATCCCTTTGTACTTCAAAGACTTTTCAAATGTGACATAGTACCTAATAAACCATTCCAAAAAAATTTGCACTCCAAAAGCCAAATAGAATGTTTTTCCTTCTGAACCATACTGTGAGCTGAAACAGTGGCTTATGACCACAAAATTGCAGCTCTGCTGCCAATGAGGGTGTGCAAAATAGTCTCAAAAGGCATTAGAAAAGTTGAATCCAACAGAATGCTCCAAGTTGGACAGGGATGCTTGGGGCCCATCAGTGGAGTTGATTCTTGGGGCCCGTCAGTGGAATTAATTATTGCGGCCTACTAGTGGAAGTGATTCTTGGGGCCCACCATTCTACTACAGTACATGACTACACAAACTGCAATCTGCCTCTTGCACATCTTTTAGTAGATTAAAACCCGCAATAATGCAGGATTTGTCTCAGAATTATGTCTCCACAACAGAGCTGCCTTTAAATATACAGTGCCAAGTTCAATGCTGCCCCTACTTTTTTACATTGATGGTTAAAAACAAATTGTGACTCTTTTATAAAGAAGCCTGTTAAGTTTCATAAGTTTAAGGGGGAGACTGGCTCATAGTTTGTTATGAGCCAGCCTTAGAAAATGGAAAGATGTCTGTGCTTGCACAGTACTCCCTACTAATTTGCATGGGAGCTCCAAATATAGCTGACTGAGTGTATTTGACTATATTCAGAATGCCCATAGAGGTGAATGGCAGAACTGCGCAAGTATTGCCATTTCTCCATTCTTCAGGCTTGTAACAAGCTGTCCTCAGACCTAAATGTATGAGATGGGGCAACCCTTTTAAGGATTACATTTTAGCAACATTGATATGGACATGTATAATCTACTTAATCTACTATTGATATTGAAGGGAAAATACAGTGACAAGTTCCCTTTAAGGGTATAGCTACATGCGGCATATCCGTCAGATTTTGACACAGATTTTGGATTTGAAAACTGTCAAAATCTGACTGTAAAACCTTCTCTATAGACCTCAATAGGATATTCGAGCTATAGTCTACACAGCTCAGATTTTCTGAGGTCAGATTTCAAAACCACTGTTTATGTTCAATGATCCAGCATATTTCACTAAGAAAACGGCATAAAATGTACTATTGAAGTCAATGTGGAGGCTAAAAGCTAACTGAAAAACTGCACATTTTTGGCACAGATTTTTTGCGTAGTTTTGCACAGTTACAGTACATACTATATTCATACATACTATATATAATAGGGTTAGTGGGATCTATGGGTGGTATCTATAGGGGGATCTAAAGAAATATCTTTTGGGGAGATATAGAAATATCTATAATTGGATCTATAGAAATATCTATACAGATAGCTATTGAAATATCTCTATATAAATATCTATACAAATATCCATTATGTCCATAGGACATAATACTATAATACTACAGGATACTAAATCAGTATTTGCACAGTAAAACTTGAGGATTTTTACATGGTTTTATTTCCCTGATACAGATTTAGGATTCAGTTTATACATATATTCATAAACCGCTAACTACTAGATACATATTAGATAGCTCTCTACACTGTCTGACAAAAAAATAAATAAAAACTGAATCCTAAACCTGCACCAAAGAAATAAAACAGTGTAAAATCCTCAGGTTTTACTGTGCAAATACTGATTCAGTATCCTACAGTATTATGTCCTTAGTCGTGTGAATGCAGTCGAAAGATCAAACCTCTCTGGGTGACAGATATGGAATAGGAGCACCTGGAAAGAGGCAAATACCCAATGTTGCATTAGAAAAGCTCACTTTATAACCATATATTTATTGTGTCTAGGTTTGACTGTCAAACAATTCAGGTTGATGCAAAGCTCAATGTGGGATAAAACATTACCTTTTTTTATCTTTTTGATTTTTACAAAAACCACCAAATCATCTGTGATGCAAAAACCACATTTAGTCTTAAATGCTATGAAATTGTCAGAAGTCTATGTTCGCTATGGCATTAATGCAGTAGGATATTGTTTCTTTGATTCGTAAGTTTTTGTAGTAATCCAATGCTCTTTGTTAAATTTTACTTTTTTCGTTGTACTGCTTCATGAGTCATAATATGCTGTTATACTGCACATAATTCTATGTGAATAACTTTTGTCTGTATCCTAGAGTTCTTTTTTATTAGTTGAATGAATGCCAACCTTGTCAGTAAAAAACTAAGGTCAGAACACAGCACATAGCAGGGCAGCTTGGCTTTTATCGTATGTGATATAAACAACATGCTCTCAAACAAAGATTATCTATTGAGATTAAATATGAATGCTCAACTCCCAGCTGCAGAGCAAAGTGAAAATTTAGCAAGAAAAGGATACATTTTTTAATTTAATTTACAAATATCGTACATATAAAGTTAACAATAGAGGCTTAAAATCTTACTTGTGTTGAAACATATTGCACAGCCAAAGGTATGTAAATACCTCTTCTAATTAGAAGCTTAAGTCATTTCAGCCTCACCCGATGTAAACAAGTGAATAAAATTAAACATCTGGCCAGACATTTCTGCAAATGTTAAAAGTAAAATTGTTTTTCCTTGAACAACAATCACCACAAAACTGCTCCTGCAGCAATTTCATTACCAGAAGAATTTATTTTGTGGATTATTTTTTCTGTGTTCAAGTATCCACATGCAAAGCTAAAAGCATTAATATGAGGTAAAGTGGTACAGCACACACTACCATTGGTTTGTGTGAGGAAACATGCTTCCCCACCAAGCAGTCTGACAGATACATCTGAGTTTTTTGAATGTCAGGTAAACAGTACATGATCAAAAGTACATGTTAAGTCACATTATTATGACTTCTTTCTAGTTTTGATGCTGGCAGTGAAAAATAACTCATGTAGGAAGTCCCATGCTGGAGCTGGTTTTATGGGTACTGTATATAAGGTGTGCGATAGGCTGTCACAGGATGATTATTGGATTTTGAATTACGAACAAGCAGTATGGAAACTGCAAATCACTATCAGCCATCGATGTGAGAAATAAATGTTGGCTACAAAGGTAAGCAAGGGAAAAACCGACAAGCTACAGTGGAGTAGTTTACCGTCCAAATGAATCAGGTGGTTAACAATTGTGTGTCTGAATGTTTTGATGGCTAACAATTTTTCCTGTCTTCAAGACAATATGACATGTCACACAGCTAGAAATGTCCAATATTGGTTGGAAAAACTTGACCAAGACCTCTAAGTACTATCCTAATCCCCTAATTTCCCAGATTTAAGCCCAAATGAGCATGTTTGGGGCTATGTCAATCGTTGTGTTGCTCTCTGAATCCTGCCCCACAGACCCTCAGCAGCTGAGGGATACAGTCAGCATGGCTCCGGACACCTGTGGCAACCTAGCAGGGCCTTACTAAGTTATTCTCAGCTCATCTAGCTGCTGTTTATGATGCACACAGCAGATGCTCTGGAGATTAGCTGGTGGTCATAATAATAATGTGACTTGGCTATGTATTAATGCCAACTGTTATGTTATGGAAGTGGAATAATGATCTGAAGATTTTTTTCAGTTCATGATCAGTCCTTTAGTTTCACTTAAGGAAAATTGTCAGTGGAATTTCCACTCAAGAATTTTCCCACACTGTCAAAAAGATGACTAAACAAAAATAACCTATTTAAACTTGCTATCTACAATCTTAAGTACTTTGGATGGGACTTCCGGTGGGTTGGAATATCCAAGAGGGCCACAGTTTACTGAAGCTCCACCAAGCCTGCTGTACTTTTTGCACTTAACTGCACTTTTCTGTGCCTAAATTGGTACAGTGTGATGCTCGTAATTTGTCAAGTAGTCAGAGTGCGTTGGCGAGTTTTCTGACCTTGTACCTGGAGGCCAAAGGACCAACCACAGGTCCTGCTGTTCATGTTGCCTGCAGTGGCAGACATCTCGCACAGCCCTGCTCTTGATTTTATATGGACTTCTTTTGGTATATAGAGCCCTATATGGACTACCTTACTGGGCGCCTCATGAACAACTGAGCGGTAACATCAGGATTTTGAACTGCCCACAGTGATTTGCATGAGCAGGAAGGGGCTAGTTCACATTGGAGGGAAGATGGAGGAACTGGGCTCATGATTCAGGTGGGGTGTGTGCCAGAAGTGAACCGAGGCAAACAGTCACCCATTGCCACCCTGTACCACTGGACTACAATCTCTCACATATCTGGTACATCCTTCTCTGATTCCCAAGCAGTAGGACAACTTGTCACAGGGACAAACTGCCCCCACCACAGAGCCGTGGGAGCGCTCCCTTGGTGGGAACGTCAGCCATTTTATGGGCCCATCGCTATACCCACAATGTGATCCACTGTTGTAGCTCTGCCACCGCTGCTCAGGGACAACCCAACTTGTTTGCGGCTCCCAGCTCCCAATCTTCTGTCACTGAAATGCAGGAATGGCATACCAGAGGAACGTGCTACTACGGAGGCTCGTTTAGTGTCCTCCTAACATTATCCGCAAACAGCGCAAGACTGCATCACCTCTCCTACCTAGATCAGGACCCTTCAGAAAAAGTGACCCAGCCACTGCACACCAAGCTGAGGCAGCCTTTCTCCAGCCTGCGACCCCTGTCTATCGCCTACTCCACAAAGGGTCCGGCACTGCCCATCGAAGATTTCAGCTCTTATGGAGCTCTGCTCCTCAATTGAGGCAAAGAACATGGTCAGCACAACCTGCAGATGCTCCGGGACACCTTTGACTTCACCACTTAGGCACTTCAGATGCTGCATCGATGAGGTGAGATCGTTCATTGTGGGGTTTGGTGGTGGTGAGAGTGAGCTTGTAATCCCTACCTTCCCTGACAGAGACTCTTATGGGACCTTATTCTATTGTTTAACTCCCTTATCCTGCCTCAAAGGGCAAGATTCGTTTCTGGCCCTATCCAAGCTGACCTACTTATTGGGTCTTTGCCAACCCTTATCCACATTTCTTTCTCACTTTCTGCCAGGAACAGCCACCATTGTCTCCTGACCTGGTTGAGTGCAAAAAGGCAGGAAGAATGGCCATTTTGTGAAAGTCACTATTATCTTCTTCCATCTACTGCATGGCTGAATGCCAGAATTGAAATATTTCCTCCTCAGTCTTTCTCCCTCAGTTTGTGACTATTTCTTAACCTAGAAACTTTAGATCACTGGACCCACAAATTTTTATTACTGTTAAAACCACCTTTAATCCTACCAAAAAGGGGCTCCTTGGGACAAAAGGGGAAAGTTTTTTAAAAACCAAAAGAGGGGTTTCCAAACTGAAAGGGGGGACCCCTTTTGGGACACAAAAAAAATTTTCATAACCCCAGGAAGGGGACTCCTTAACCAAAGGGGGGCTTTTTTTAACCCTATAAACAACATGGGGCTCCTTAGACAACAAGGGTGCTTTTTAGACAAATGGTGGGCTCATTAGATACAGGGGGGGATTTCCTTGATGAAAAAAAAGGGGGAAAGAATTTGGAATTTTTTAGTGATTGTGCCTTCTATACCTAGTCTCAACGCCTAGTGATTGTGTTTCCCCTTTTTCCCTAAAATCTCTCACATTAAACCACTGACGGCGTTGAAATTTTCCCCTGATGATAACAAATATCCACCCCCTTTTTTACCACCCTCTGTCCCAATTTAAAAATTAAACCCCGGGGACCCCCCAAATAAAGGCTTCAAATTCTTAGAGTACCTTGTTACAATCCACTATCTCATCCCCCCAATTTGACTTTGTTTTCTTTTATTCACCCTAAACAGGGGGCGCCTTGTAGCCTTTGTTGTAACCAGGGCCTTTCCTAGTTTAAATTTGGGGAAACCTCAGGGTAAAGGGGGAAGAAATTTCGCCACCGCCCCCCCCCCCCACCCACTAACAAAATTTGCCCACAATAAAAATTGCAATGCATCCCCGTAAACCAAATCTAAAATAAACAACAAGTTTTAACCACAATTTACCACAAGGCTACTTTATAAAAACCTACTAAATAATAGCCCCAAACCCATTTTGAAAAAGGGGTTGGCAGCGGTCCGGCCCCACGCCCTGCGTCGCCCCTTTTTCCCCCCCGCGGCAGGTCCCCGCGGGGCCGGGTCCCGCCGCGGGCCCCCAATTTGCCGCCCGTGCTGCATCCGTCCCTTCTCCCCACCTAACCGCCCTCCCCTTTTGGTCCGCGCCCCCCTGCGGGCCCGGGAAATGCGCATCGCGCCCCGTACGCTCGCGTTTTCGTTCAGGGTAAAATTAAATTGGAAAGTGCCCCGGAATTTAGGCAAATTTTGCCGGGCGTTGTCTCTTTTTAAAAAATTTTGGGTCTCACTTCACTTCCCCCCGCTAAAACTTTTGGCCCGTCCCCTTCCTGGGTTTTGAAAGGGCTAAAAAAAAGACAAGTCGTCCATCTAGTTTCAGCCTTTTGGGTGCAAAGGGGTGTTGTTTCCAGAGGAAGGCAAAAACCCCCAATGGGGTAGAACCAAATTTTCCCCATTTTAGGGGAAAAAATTCCCTTTCCGACTCCCAAACCCGGCAATCAAAAAAAATCCCTGGATCAATTTAAACCCCCCTCCTGAATCCTAGTCACTATAAACCCTTGGGTTTTATTATTTCGCTCCCCGAAAAGCCCTCCAAACCCTTTTTTAACTCGGTTTTTTGAATTCACCCAAAGCCATTTCCCTCTGGCAAGAATTCCATAGTCTCACGCTCTTAAAGTAAAGAATCCCTTTTTTATGTTTTGAGAAACTTTCGTTCCTCAAACGTAAAAGGGGCCCCCTTTTTCTAGGGTACAGCCCCCTTTTATAAATAAATCTTGGGAGAGATCTCTAATTGACCTTTGATGTATTTAAACATATTTATTATGTCCCCCCCAACCTTCCTTTTTTTTAAACTAAATAACCCAAAACTTGCCAAACTTTCTTTGTAATGTATCCACCCAGTCCTTTTATTATTTTTTTGTTGCCCCGCCTTTGTACCTGTTCAAGGGCCCCCCCTTTAAAAGTCTTTCCTGTGCAAAATGGGGCCCAAAACTGTACACAATATTCCATGTTTTGGTCCCAACCAGTTAAAACGTTCCTGATAAAACTTTTTTCCTTTCCCTTTTTACCAAAAACCTTGCTACGTTACTTTACTGCCCGGAAAACCCCTGCCCCCGCCCCGCCCTGAACCCTTTTCGCCTTCCACGACCACGAACCCCTTGGCCGCCTTCCCCGACCATACTTTCCCCGGGCCCCCCCTACAATTTTCCTGGGGGTACTATTTTGGGACCTCGTGCAAAACCCTGGCTGCCGCCGCAGGCAATCACCTCAGGGGGACGACCCCCGGGAGCCCCCAACCCCCAGCAAGTCCATCCCGCTTTGCGGCCGGGCTCTGGGGAAAACCGGGGGGTACTTAGATTCCGTTCCCCGGCGTGGCTTTAAAATATCATTTGCCTGCGGTGGTCCCCCGGATCCACTAACCCAAATCCTTAAAAACAGTTACCAAATAACACCGCTAAAAACCAACCAGAATCCCAGGCAATACACCAATATCCTACTAAGACCACATATCACCACCGTAGTGACCAAATACTACACACCGTGCCACACAGTGACCAATAAACTGTCACACCATGACCACATACACAACACAAAGTACCGAATAATACAAACTGACCTTACTGAGATAAACCATTGTACTACAACCAATATTACCAGCATACAGTGACCATACAGTGGGGGATACCAGCTGTACACGGGCCCTCTGCAGCATAAAAAATGTTTTACAAAAAGGGTTATATCTAGTGATTCGGGAAAGACATCTCTGAAGATTGTTTCCTTTCTCTTCTTCTTCATCTGTCCCACACCGCCATGACATTTTTTTTCCCGCCTCGACTCTTCATTGTAGAAAAAACAAAACAAACATCTTAAAAACTCCTCATTTTAACACAAAAAATGCCCCTGTAGCCAGGGATGCCCCTGTACCAAAGATGCCCCCCCTGTAGCCATTTGTTGCCCCTTTAGCCGGGTGATCCCCCCCCTGAAACCAGTAGGGGCCCCCCCTGTAGCCAAAATTTCCCCCCTGTACCCCAGTATAAGCCTTTCCCTGTACCAATAATGCCCCCTGAAACCAGTAGATGCCCCCTTTTAGCCATTTAAGGCCCCCTTATAACCAGGGGGATGCCCCCTTTACCAGTAGATATCCCCCTTTTAAGCCAGTAAAATCCCCCCTGTACCCCAGTAAAAAGGGGGGGCCCCCCTTTTGGCCCGGGGTATAAGGGCCCCCCGGGAAACCCAAAAAGGGGCCCCCTTACCCTATAGGGGGGCCCCCTGTGGGGGCCGGGGTGCAAGGGGCCCCCTGAAACCATACATCCCCCCCGGTAGCCATAGAAAACCCCCTTGTAGCCAGAAGTTTCCCTTTCCCTTGTAGCCAGTCCCAACCCCCCTTTTGCCATTTAAAATGCCCCCCTGTAGGCAGTAAAAGCCCCCCTGTAGAAAGGTAATGCCCCCTTTTTGGCAGAAATATCCCCCCCTGTAGCCAGTAAATCCCCCCTTTTAAGCCGTAAAACCCCCCCCGGTAGGCAGTAGTTTCCCCCCCTGTAGGCAGTACAGCCCCTATTACCAGACATGCCCGCCGTGGGCCAGTACATCCCCTCTGTACCTAATTATAAAATAAAATAAAAATTACTCCCCTTTTCCCCCAAAGGGTCCATTTCCGGGATTTCAGAGCGTGTAAGGGGCGTAAACGTCACCACCCCCTTTTACGCGTCACGCATCCCCAGAAACTCCCGGGACGGCAGAGTTTCCGCCCGGGAAGCAGGCGAAAGGGGTCGCGGTGAAAGCCTCCTCCCCTTTTCCCAAAGAAAGCGCACAGCGGGTCCGTGCGACTGCTGAGTGGCTTTTGCGTGGCTTTTAAATAAAAGGGCTTTTGCAGACCAGGGGCAATTCTCAGGGGGGGTTTAAGCAGAGCGTCGCGCCCCCGGCGTTTTCGGCACCCCCCTATAACCCGGCCCTCGTTCCCAACTTACAGTTCACCCCCTTAAATGCCCTATTTTCTATATTTTTCCATCCTCTACTTTTCCCATTCCTCTCCTAACAAACACATCCTGAAGGTTATGGATAAAGCTACCACTACCCCTTCTGCCAAAAAAAAGAAACATAAACCCAAACCAAAAAGTTTTTCCCTCACCCCCAAATCCCACCTGCCACTATAACTACCCGCCGATATAATTTTACAACCCCCCAAAAAATGGAGCCCCACAAAGGGGGGCCCCGACACCAACTCGTGTAAACATTACATTGCATTTAAATACAGCACGGGAACCAAAAATAGAAGAAAAAAAAACCTCTGAAATCGGGGACTCACGGGAAAACGTCATCTCTGAAGATCGTTTTTCTTAAAACTTGGGAGTCGTTCTTTTTCCCCTTTTTCTTCTGCTTTCCATTCCACACCCCCCCCCAAGATAAACTTTCCCGGCCAAAAACCACCCCTTTCAAAATTTTTTAACACAAATAGTTAGAAATCCCCCAACCTTTCCAGCCCCTTTTTTCCCGGATTCCCCATCTCTTACAAAATTTCCCCCGGGTGAGAGAGCGGTACAGACCATCCGTTTAGAAGCACAATCTCCTAAAGTTTTGGAGATTGGGGAAAAGGACAAAACCCCCTGGAGATTTTTCCTGAAAGCTATGGGCTCCTCCCCTCAAAATTAAATTAGCAAGACCCTATGGGGGTGGGAAAAGGGACAAGGCCCCGGGTTAGCTGGGAAAGGCCCCTATTTAGATAGGTAGACCCCATTTGGATAATTTTGGTAGGGCCCTGGCCCCAGGTAGTTGGGGGGTGGGCCCCCAAGTAAGCTAGATAAAAGGGGGCCCCTTTGGTGGGTTTTTATTTTAGACCCCCCGGAAACTAAGGGGGGCCCCCCATTGGGGTTGGTTTGGGGCCCCAGTTAAGTGGGCTGTAGGTAAGGGTTGGTGAGCCCCCTCAGTTATTGGGCCCTGTAGGTATTTTTTGGTGACCTCAATTTAAGGCCGGGAAAGGTGTCAGGGCCCCCCATTTAAATAAGTAACAGGTACCAGGGCCCCCCCTTGTAGATAGAAAAAGGTACCCAAACCCCCCTTTTAGATAGGAGGCAGGTAGCCAGGACCCCCTTTAGATAGGAGGCAAGTAGCCAGGACCCCTTTATATAGTAGGAAGGTAGCCAGGGCCAATTTAGTTATTAGGCAGGTAGCCAGGGCCCCTTTAGTTAGTAGGCAGCTAGCCAAGACCCCCTTTAGATAGTAGGCATTTAATTTGGGGCCCCCTTTAGTTATTTGGGGCAAGTATTCATCCCCCCTTTAAATTAAATTGGGCAGGGCCATACCCCCCCTTTAGTTAGAACCGGGTATTCAGGGCCCCATTAGTTAGAACCCGGGTATTTGGGGCCCCCTTTATTATTAGGCAGGTAGTCAGGGTCCCTTTTAGTTTTTGGGGGCCAGGTATTCGGGGGCCCCCTTTTATTTTAATTAAGGCAGGTATTAAAAGGCCCCCTTTAGTTAGTAGGCGGGTGGGAAAGGGCCCCCCTTTAAAATTTAAAAGGAAAGGTAGCCAGGGCCCGCTTTAGTTTTTAGGCGGGTAGTCCCAGCCCCCCCTTTTTGGGTATTTGGGGCAGGGTAAGGGGGCCCCTTTTTAGTTAGAAGCCGGGTTTAGTTAGGGGGCCCCCCTTTAGTTATGGGCACGGTAGCCAGGGCCCTGCTTTATTTTATTAGGCAATAGTAAAGGGGCCCCCTTTTAAAAGTTAGAAGCCAAGGTATTTGGGGCACAAACTGTGGCAGAACCAAAACCTTTTTTGGGTTTGGGTCCTTTTCCAAGACAGATTAATTTTTGAAGTTTTAGAGAGACTTCTATGCCCCTCTCCAAAAATGTCCCGGGAATTTAAAAAGGGTCTTCCCTTTGCTTGTTCAACCTTTGTCCTTCCCCTTCTTTAATTTTCTTTTAAATTTTTTCCCCAAACTCCCCAAACCCCCAAGGGATCGATTCCCCTTTCCCCTCTACGTTCATTTTTGCCTCTTACTGGGAAAAAGGGCGCCCGGACCCCCTTAAACGGAATGACCCCTTTTTCCCAAGGGTTTTCCCTATGCCTTAGAAACCCAAACTTTTCCTTCTTTGCCTCCACCAACACCATATTTTGCCCACTATTTTAAACGAAAAATTATCAAACAAAGTTGAAATTGGCCCCAGTTTTTTAGGGTAAATCCGGTTTTCCTTTTAGATCATGCGAAATTTAGGAAAAAACCCTGGGGAATCATCTATTAAGATCGGGGCCTTTTTTCGGCGTTTTCCTGAAAATTTTGGGGGCCCCAGCAAAAAAATTTAACAGAAAAACCAGGGTGAAAAATTGTGTGCAAAAGGGGTCATGACGGGAAATGTGAAAGGTTTCGTTTTGGCTGGAAAAATCACATGACCCCCCTTTCCTTTTTTACATGGGAAAAGGTTTTCCGTTAAACCTCATTTGCCCCTCTCAGCGCTCAGAGCAAAAGGGACTTGCGCCCTGTTTGTGCCCAAAAACAGCTCAGCGAAATTATTAAAATTTCTTCCCCAAAAAAACCTCTCCCAAAATTAGCTGTGACCCCTTCCAATTTAGTTAGATTAAAAGTTTGGGAAAATTTTTATATAGTTGGGTGAAAATTTTTTAAAGACCCCAAACTACTGCTTTAAAAGTCCCCCGGGGGAGCAAAAGGGGGGCCCTCGCGGGCGAACAACAGACAAGCTCTATAAAAAAAAAACGGGAAAATTTTCACCAAGACTTAGTGTAGACTTTGGGAAAATTAAGCTTTATTTTTAAACTTTTTTCTTTTGAAATTTTTTTCCGGGTTTTTGGGGGGCAGCCTAACTTATGGGAAACAAAATCTTTTCTGGGTATTTTTCAGGCTCTTTTTAGATTCCAAAACTCCCAATTTTTTTATTTTTTTTCATTTATCCCATTTAGATTTTTTTTTCTTTTTCCAATTTTGCCCATTCCACTTTTTTTGATATTTTCCCCCCTTGCAAAAAAATTTTTTGAACCAGCAATTTTTATAGTCACCACGGGTAAAATTTAAATTTGAAAAAAAAATATCTTGAATTTAAATACAATAGCCCAAGCCAAATAAATAATACGGTTTAAAGGGTTCCCCCAAAGACTTAGGGGTAGAAAATGAAATATTTTAAATTTTTAAACATTTTTCTATTGAAATATTTCCCTGGGATATTGGGCAGCCTAAATTTTTAAATGGGATACACATTTTTTCTAGTAACGCGGGTTTCCTTTGTTATTCAAAACTCCATTTTTATTAATCAGTATACATTTTGGGTGTTCATTTTCAATTTTGCCCATTCCCACCTTTGTTGAATATCCACCTTGAAACTTAAATTAAAAACCACAAGTCAGAACGGGTTGATAGGTCCAAAAATTTAACCTTGTAATATCCGAAAAAAATTTCAGATCCCATTTTTTGACTTTGGCGCACTACCCATTGTTCTTTGGGGCACCTTCATTTAAAAGGGTTGAAACGAAATTTTTTTTAGTCACCACGGGTAAAAATTGATAGGTGCCAAAAAATCCCTTTTTTTAAATCCGAAAACATTACAAAACCGTGTTTTTTTGACTTTGGTGCACTACAGCTTTTTTCCCCTTGAGGCCCTTCCCTTTTAAAATGTAATACTGCAATTTTTAGTCACCACAGGTAAAAAGGATGGGTTGCCAAAAAAAAACCCCTTTATCTCCAAAACATTACAGTTTTAAGGGTTTTTTTTGGGCACTTTGCCCAGTGCAAAATTGTTGATAGAGCCCCCTTTTGCAGAAAAATTTTGGGAAACCCCAGCAATTGTGTGGGTTACCCAGGTGAATTGATGGGTGCCAAAAATCCCTTTTTAAATTATCCAAATTTACTTACGAAATTTGTTTTTTTGATTTTGGGGTGCACTACAGTTTTGTTCATTGGGGCACCTTGCATTTAAATGTGAATACTAAAATTTTTTAGTAAAACCACAGGTGAATTGAAGGTGCCAAAAAATACCTTTTTTTAAACCAATACATTTCAGTTTAACGGTTTTTTCACTTTGGCGCAGGCCAGCTTTGTTGATAGATCTACTTTGCATTTAAAATTTTTGAATACAAAATTTTTGTAGTCACCACAGGTAAAATTATAGGGGCCAAAAAAATCCCTTTTTAAAATTATCCGAATAAAATTTTTAGATACGTTTTTTTTTTTGAAATTTTTTTGGGCCCATTTCCAAATTTGTTGTTTAGAGCCCCCCCTTCCCAATTTAAAATTTTTGAACCAAAAATTGGGGAAGTTACCACGGGTTAAATTTTGAAGGTCCCCAAAAAATTACCTTTTATTATCCAAATACTTTTCAGAACGTTTTTTTTTAAACTTTGGCGCAGGCCAGCTTTTGTTGACTTGATAGTTCTCGTTGCATTATTTTTGAACCAGCAATTTTGTTTTGTTTTGGGGGGTTTTTTGAAAATACTGTGATTTGCCGTCCTTTTTAAAAAGAGACTTTTTCCCAAAAATCCTCCAATACCTTCTCAAAATTTGTATATTTCTGAAAAATGGAAACAAAATTCAGGTGGAAAGTGAGCAAAGAGGGGGGGAGGACATGGGGGTAGAGGTAAAAAGAAAAGGTTTCCCTTCCCGCGCTTGGGGAAACACGCAAGCCACGGATCATCAGTTGCAGGACCCCGGGCAGGGCCCGTCCCTCGCTGGGTTCCAGGGGCCCTGTGAACCCCATAACCAAAAACGCGCCTCCCCTCCTTCAGTTGGTTTAAAGCAACCGCAAACCAGCCTCTTACCTCCTCGTACCTCCCCCAGTCACGGGCCACAAAAAGTTCCAAACATCACATCACCCAACCTCCAACATTTAACAGCCCAAAAGTCAACCCCGTGTACCCAAACCCCGTGGATAATCCCTTTTCTGAAGACCTCTTTGAAGACAAAAAGCGGGTTTGGGGGGAGAAAAGGGATTTAAAAAAATCCCCGAAGCCAAAGAGGATGAAAAAACTCGCTTTTACGCCCCGTTTCTGAAAGCCATCAGACGAGGAGAAGGGAAACCGGTCAATTGGGAAAAAACCCGGCGGTTTGGCAACGCCCTTGCAGTCCCTCTTGCTTGTAGCCCCAGCTCCTGGAACGAATGGGCAGGACACGAAGTCACCTGTTTTGATGAGGTATGACGACAAATTTCGGATCCAACGTTTGGGCTTTTTCAGCAGAATTTGCTTCAGCGCTTCATCACTGGACGAGGAGGGAAAACGATGGGGTAAGGGGTCCTTAAAGGGATTCCCCCCCTCAAAAAGGGAGAGGCGGTCGCAGAAGTCCGCTGAAAAAGATTCCCCCCATCCACAGTCAAGGGACAAACCCCGCTCCATTTGGGTTAAACGGGCCTTTAAAAAAGGCCCCGGACCTCTCAAGCCCCGGGCCCTTTTTTTACCAAGCCCCCTGATTTTACACCAGCATGTCATATGCCGCCTTTGTCGTAAAAAGGGATAAGTAAGGCAAAAACCTTTTCGTGGGTTTAAACCCCCACCAAAATGTCAATCCCCCAGCAGGAATGCATGAGTTGAAAAAGGAGGCAACACAAATTTGGGCCCAAAAAAGGGCCTTTAAAAGGGCGCCGGCCTTTCCCAAACCCCTGTCACACCCTCTGTCCCTGCCCCCTTCCCCCACTACCCCCAAACCTTTGATCCCGCTGCCCCTGCCCCCAGAAATCATGATCAAGGGGTCACCCCCCGCTTCAGCCTCCCCCGCGTCGCCCGAGTACCACCCCCCACCACCAAGACCCCAACCTAAAAACCCCCTCCTTTTCCCCCAATTTTTACGACCTGCAAAGCCCTACCCGCGGTCCAGTCTTTGCAGCCACCTTTTTGTCCTTCCCGGTTTTGGGGGCAGAAGAAAACACTTTAAAACCCAAAAACCCTCCCCAAAACCCAAAAGCCCTGAATGACCCCGGGATTGGGCCCGGCCCTTTTGGGCCCCTTTGGGAAAAGTTTTCCTTTTCCTTTTGGGGGACACAGAAGGGTTTTCCCCCACATCAAGGCCCTTGCCTCCCCCAATACCAGAAAGCTGGGCAGCTTTCTTTGCCAAAAAGGGCCCTCCCCTGCCCCGGCCCAACCCACGTGTCATCTAAAATTTTTTAAGGCGCATTGCGCAAACCCGTGGCCAGAAAAGTCCCCTGACCCCCGACAAAATGGACAAGAAAACCCCGGCCCAAGGCCGCTTAAATTCCCCTGGGGAAAAGGGTCACTGGGTGACCGGGTGGTGTCCCTTGGGGGGGTGCCGGGGGCCCCCAGGGTCGGGGAACGCTCTTCAAAACCCCAGGATGGTGCAGGGTTCTTTCCCCCAAGGTTTCCCCTGGGGCATCAAAGTCCCCAGAGAAAACCCCCGGTGGAAATTAATCCCGTCCCTTTGGGGACCGCCACACAGAGGTCCCGGACCGTGGACGGGTCTCCCCCAACGAGACCGAAACGCTTGGGTGGGTGCCAAAAAACCTTGTTTCCAGGCCCAAAATGGGGTGCGATAAAAAGGGCAAAAACTGCTGGCCGCCCCTTAAATCGGGGGCTGGAGCACATCCCTTGCCTGGGCCCCCTCCCGAACCCTTTTTTGCCAGAAATTTTCCCAAAACTACCCCGGGGCTGGACTCCCGCTTTAAGAAGGGTGAGGTCTGAGTTCGCACTTCCGCCCCCCTTCCCCCGCCCCAACCCCCCCCCCTTTTCCCTCCCGCCAGGCTGCTTGCAGCGCCAGCCCCGGCCCTCCCCGTCAACCCTCTCATTGTTGACGTGGCAACACGCGGGAAATTTTACCCTCCACATGCTCCAGCTATTGGGCAAACAGCCCAATGCCCTTACGGGAGTAAAAAGAATTACATATGGCCTGACAAGCAGCGGTGCGGACCTTTGGGGGGGGGAGCCACCGAGAGTTAGGCAGGGGAAAGAGCTTTTGCAACCCCTCCTTGGGCCCTTTTTGGAAAAACCACCAAAATTTTCATTGGGGGAAAAAAGCCCCTTTTTCAGCATGAGCATTTTTGGTGAAAATTATTCTGGAACATCGTTTGGGCAATCTGAAAAAACAGGGCCCCCCCCAGCGACGGAGGAGGGAAAGGACACAGATGGGGGGACCAAAGGAAAACCTTTTTCCCCCGCAAAACCACCCAAAAACCGAAAGTTTTCCCCAATTTTTAAACGGTCTTCATTAGCAGTGGTTTGGGGTCCAGAAACTAGTGAAGGGGGGCGCAAAAGCAAAACAGGGTGCATCCATTTTCAGGCAAGTTCCGGGGCTGTGCTGAAGGGAGGGGGGAAGCCGCGGGGGGAGTGAGGAGGGATTCCTAGAAAACGATGTTACCCCGACGTCCTTTTGGGCCCTTTTTAAAGGGGGGTTGGGCGGGAAATTTAAAGGGGGAGGGGGAAATTGAGGAAGAAACAAATTTGCTAGTGGGCCCCCCGACCCCCGAGGGTTGGGAAATCAAGGGTCCATCCCCTCACATGAGTTTTTTTGGTAGCTCCATTTCCCTCCAACATGATCCTCGATTAAAAGGGCCCTCAAAATGAACAACATTTTTTGGGTTTGGGCCAAACCCCCCTTACCCCTTTTCAAAAAAAAACTCAGCACCCTTTCCCCTTTCCCCCCACCCAAATAGAGAGTAAAATGGGAAAGGAAAAGGAGACCTTGCTGATTGATCAAAATGGAGACAAACTGTTTTCGCGGGTTCACGTTTCCCCCCCTTCACGGGGGAACAACATCAGCGACCCGGAAAAGCAGTAAAAGTGCCAAGTAGGCGTAGCGGCAGCAAACAGGGAAAGGGGGCAAACCTAAATTGGGGGGACCTCTGGCAAACTTTTTTTTCCCCCCTCACCAACGCATGCAATGCCGGGCAAAAAAAATCCAACACAACCCCCAACCCACTTAAGATCATGGTGAAAAAACAAACTGCGTCTCAACATCGATGTTTTTGGATTTGTTTCCGGGCCCAATTTGACTTCTTGGGGGAAACCCAAAAGGACGAAAGGGCCCCAGCTGGCTCGGCACGCCATAGAGGTTTTTGTCCCGCCCAGCAGCCAGGTCATATCGAGGACCTTCAGCCCCAGCTGGGGAGTCATTTCAGGGCAAAAAAGCATCCCGGGTTTCCCCCAATAATGGGATCGTTTTTACTTTCATTAAAAAAGAACAGGGAAAGGATCCTTTTGATGATGTTTTTGGGCCCCCCCCTTTCCGGGGGTCACCGATTATTTCCGGCCCAAATTTTACATTCCCCTTCAAAAAAATTTGGGCCCCTTAAAAAAAGTTTTTTTAAAAAGAAACAATTTTTTTACTTTCAAATTTTTTTTCTCCCCTTTTTTCCAAAAGTTTCATTTTGCTGGTTTTTTCTGGGGAGGAGACTGTAAAAGACCCGCAAGGTTTTATGGAAAAACCCCCGTTTTTCCAATTTTTCCCCAAAATTTTTTTAAAAATTTTTTTAAGAAATTTTTTCATTGTCCCTGGTTTTTAGGTCATGGGTTCGGGGAGAATTTCAGGCCAAAAAAATTAAAAGGTTCCCTTTGGAACCCAAAATGGTTTGGCCCTTTTAAAAGGGATTTTCCCCCCCTCACAAAATTTTTAAAAAGTGGCGAGAAAATCATTTTTTATAATTTTTTTTTGGGCATTGGGTTTCTTTTAAAAAGCCCCGCAATACTACAGGTCCTATTATAAAAAAAATGTTGTTTCTAACAGACATTTGTTCTTCACAATTTTTCAAGATGGTCAAAGGGGGTGTTGGGTGTCAAAAAACAGGGAAAAGGTTAGGAAAACTGTTTAAAGGGCACATATTGGGGAAAAAACTTTTTTTTTCAAAACCCCTTTTAAAATAGCAAAAAAAACCCTGTTTTTGAGACAAACCCCTTTAATACAATTTAAAAAAAAAGAAACAAAGACAGGGGGGGGTTCCAACCTAAAATTTTAAAAAAGTGTTTTTTTTAGAATTAAAAAACTAAAAAACTTCATGTTACAAAATAACGGGTAAAAAAAATTTCCCCTGAATTGTACAAGGGAGGTACAGGAAAACTTGACCAGATGTAGGTTAAAATTTAGAGGACATGGAGTATGGAGCACGAAAAGAGAACAAAGTACAGAGACAAATTTTCCTCCAGCACGTTTTGTAAAATGAAAAAAAAATTCCAAGAAAAAGGGGACCGGGGTAACAGGAGCGTTAACCACCAATAATTTCCCCAAATGAAGCTCAATTGGTCCGCACTCATACGGAGGGCAAGCCCTAACCCCCGGTCCTTTACGTGTAAATGAGGAAGGCTGGAGTTTTCACAACTTCCGCTTTTCCCACCCCTGCTTTTAGCAAAAACCGTTTTCGTTGCGCCTCAAACAGGGGGATTTTAACCTGCGGGTTTAAAAGATGACAGACCCCACCTGGTCCCCTCCCCCGCACCCAAATGTAACCCGGCCCGGTCATGCGGGGGCACAGGGGCAGGTATATCAATGTCCAATTTTAACTAAAATGGTTTTTTGAAAAACCCCCTTTTTTTCCGGGACTTTTTAATCTGGGGGGTCAAAACAGGTTTTAAAAGGTCAAACTGTTTGGCCCCGGACAGGGACAGTAAATGGGCCATTCAACCCAAAATGGGGGTTTTAAAAACTTCCCCTTTTTTCCCGGGACTTTTTTAAACTTTGGGGGGCAGACAGGGTTTAATTTGGGCATACGCGGGCCAAGGGCATGTATAGTCCCCAAAGTCCCATTCAAAAAAATTTTGGTTTTGGGTTAAAAAACTTTTTTTTTCCGGCACTTTTTAATCTGTGGGTTTAAAAATAGGTTTAAGGGTCATGCGGCGGGCCAGGGCAAAGGGGTTTGGGCCCAAATTTTCCCCCTTTTAACTAAAATGGTTTTTGAAAAACTTCTTTTTCCGGCACTTTTTAAACTGGGGTCAGACAGGTTTTAATGTTCCATACTTCGGGCCAGGGCATTTTCAGCAATTTTCCCCTTCAACTAAAATGGTGGTTGAAAGACTCCAATTTTCCCGGGCCTTTTTTAAACCCGTGGGGCAGAAAAGGTTTTTAAAGGTCATTCTGCGGGGACGGACAGATATAGTTAGTGTTCCCAAAATTTAACTTTAAAATGGGGGTTCAAAGACTCCTTTTCCCGGGACCTTTTTTTAAACTGAGGTCAAAACAGGTTTTTAAAAGGTCCTTACTGCGGTCCAGGACAGGGATATTCCCCTTTCCATTTTAACAAAAATGGGGGGTTGAAAGACTCCTTTTTTCCGGCAAAATTTTTAATCTTGGGTTTAGACAGGTTTAAGTCATTCGCGGTCCAGGACAGGGGGTTTTTCAATGCCCAGTTCAACAAAATGGTGGTTTTAAAAAACTACTTTCTTCTGGCAACCCTTTTTTAAACTGTGGGTCATGCAGGTTTTTTTTGGTTTCCCTGTGCGTTTCCCCGGACAGGGATATTCCCAAAGTCCCTTTTTAAAATACAATGATTGGGTTTAAAAAAATACCCTTCTCCCCTTTTTAATTTTTTGGGTGATCAGGTTTTTTGGGTCTGGGGTGGAAACAAAAAACAGGGATAAAATTTAAAAGGTGTGTGACCTTTTTTTTTGTGGCTTTTTTTTGCCTAAGGGGTTGTGCCTAAGATGTAGCCGGGAAACCATTTGACTGTTTTGGCTGTTAATTCCAGCTTCTCCAGACCTGTTTGGGTGTAAGAATGAAGGTGTTGTTGCTCTCCCTTAGACTTTAATGGTCATCGCTCATAATCGACTGCTCACTATCGAAAAACCTTATCGATGGTGGCCGACTATCGACTATCGCCCGATGTCGATAGCCAACGTAATCGCTCAACACTACTTGACACACTTAAGGTTTTCTCTTGGAATGTAGCGGGCTTAAACTGCCCAGTCAAATGTAACCGAGTTCACACACACATATCAAACATGCCTAAATATACAGATTGATAATACATAATAGTCACTTCTTAACACCTATGCCCCTAACACCTCTAATTCAGAATTTTGTCTCACAAATCTACCATTTCTCACTCACCGAACATACTCATAACGTGACTATTGGGAAATACTTTAATGCGGTGCTCTCCTCCACCTTGGACATGTCGTCCCCTTCCATAACAGACACCCGTACCACACAGAATATCCTACATATGATGCCGCAGCTTCATCTGTGTGATCCCTGGAGAGTGCAACACACAAATGAGTGCGACTTCACATTCTTTTCTGCGGTCCACAATGCCACCTCCTGAATTGATCTGTTCCTGATATCTGACTCATTATTCCACCAGATGCAAATGTTGCACATTGTTGCTATCACAATTTCAGGTCGCGCCCCTATCAGAATACATGTGCAATTAGACGCTCTACAAACAAAAGATAGACAATGATGATTACCTTCATATTAATTGAAGTCTACCGATTTTCACACTTATTTAGTAACAAACTGGGATAACTTTATAGATAACCACTTCCATTTCCAAGTGGACCCTTCTTTTCTCTGGAGAACTTCTAAAGTGGTAATGTCTCATTGTTGCGCAAACACAACAGACAAACTTGCAACACCTTATGTGCGGACCTATTGAAAGCTCACAGATCATATTTTGCGCACCCAGATGACCTCCCCACCCCCAAAGAAGGCCTACACTGAAGCCAAATAACTTCTAGACGAACGCACGCTTGCACAGGCAAAATGGAACATTCGAAAAATATTTTTTTCCGTTGGCGGTGGAGGGGGGAGTCGGGGAAACTTCTAGCACTACCCACTGGGCCACACTCTTCCAAAAAAGATACAGTTTAAACCAGAGGTTTACATATGCATGTTTTTCTCACTATCTGACATGAAATCAAAATAAACTTTACCTGTTTTAGGTCAATTAGGATTACCAAAATTATTTATATTTGCCAAGTGTCAGAATAATGAGAGAGAGAATTTTAAGTGATTTTTTTTTACTTTCTGCAAAGTCAAAAGTTTACAGACACTTGGATTACTATGCCTGTAAACAATTTGGGACAGCTCCTACAATGATGTCATGTTTTTGGAAGCTTCTGATTTATGTAAGGTATTTAGGTTTATTGGCAACATCAGAGTTAATTAGAGACACAACTGTGGATATATTTTAATGCACACCAGAAACGCAGTACTTCAGTGTGTAACATCTTGAGAAAGTCTAAAGAATCAGGAGGAGAATTGTGGACCCACAAGTCTGGATCATGATTGGGGTGTAGGTGGGTCTCAGCAACAGTCCTCATTTCTGGTTTGTCATACAGGAGTCCCAGAGCCTCAAAAACTATTCAACAGAGAGAAGTTAAAAAAAATCAGGTTTCAGGAAGAAGGTCCAAGCTTGGAGATTCCCTTTAGCAAAGAAATGATATAACCTAGCTACTACTGTTCCATGCAAAAGATTTCCAATGTCCTGAAAAAAGATCAAAATAGTTCATTCTAGGTCCCACTTGTGGGTGAACTGTAGCAACATTCTGGGCTGATGCTGTCTCATTTCTGTTTGACCCTTTGGGCTAAACATGTTGACGCTACCTTAAAAAAAAAAATATTCACAGATACACGATTACACAGAGGAAAATTAAATTTATTTCTGTTAAATATACTGTCATGTTAGTAATCCTCAACTGTTCACTATTACACAGCATCTTAGAATATCCACTGAAGAACATTCCTGATGCGATGACAATAATTATATCACACGTACAATAATAAGAAAATCCTAAAAACATCCCCAGGGACATCCAGCAGTGCTTGAATGTTTGTGAACCCTTCAGAGTTTTTTGTATAAATTTGACTTAAAACTACATCAGATTTACAAACAAGTTAGTAAAATATTAAACTTGGTCATATCTGTGAGTGATATATGTAAATGTATGTAAATGTATGTAACCATCAGTCAGACGTTTTCAATTAATGGGATTGCAATTGGGTGTGAGAGGGTAACCTCTTTTACGTAAACAACAGGAATCTATCAAAGTCTGATCTTTATAACATGTTTTTGAAAGAATATCATGGCACAAACAAAGTATTGCTTGAATAGGTCTCCGTTTAGTTCAATAGTAGTATGCTGAACTTGTCAGAATGTTCAAGATTTGATACTTCTCAAACCTGAATTCTATTAAACCCTTTTGACTTAGTTTACTATGTTTATATAGAGACTAAAGACCAGGGGATCCAAATTCCAACCAATACAATTGTTCTGTGGGAAATCTGTGTATGTAAGGTGACCTGTTGTCATGTTCAAACAGTAGTTTGTTACAGTTGTGACATGAGTTCAAACTCCTGAGGTGACATATTGTTATATTTTCACATTGTTACTTTATGGAAAATATGTTTCTAATTTTATTTTCATAATTTGCATGTTAGTAATATGAGTGCTAATCCTTTGGAATTTATTTACCATTTAGTGAGACTATTTTGCTTCCCCTCCAATGGCTGCTCTCGTAAGATTACTTAAAAGGACACTTTACCTAAGACCCGGTCTGATATTTAATTGTGGTTCTTGGTGTACACTAGTAAATTCTACATTGTGGTGCCTGGTATAATCTGGACTCTTTTTTCCAGCATAGAAAATAGAATAGCTATATACAGCAAAAGTTTCTTAAAGGCCCAGTATACCACTGTAATAACCATCATTTCTCAAGGACAACAGCAATTGTCACACAAAATTCCCCTGCCATAACAATGCTAGCAACACAGTGCACTATTAGTACTTAACTACCTCTATTGCAACACAGTATGCTGCTCATTGTCTTTCCTCTTCTTTTTGACATTGAAGGTATATTTGAGAATCAAAGTTCCCATGTATTTCAAGTTTTACATCGATTTTATAGCTTTGTTCATTGCAAGAAAAGTGGACAAAGCTGTTGTGTAATGACACTACTCAGTTCTCTATACTAGAAAGATGCAGTTGTTTTTGATTAATTTGTCTCTCTTAAAGGGGTTTTGCCACGATGTAATGTTGGGATCCTCCAAAATGGGTATTTAATCACTTTTCTAAATATACGTGATTACAAAAAGTGAGCATGTGAGAGCTACAGCATTGCTCAGTCCCCCTTAGTTACCTGAAAGTTTACATTAGAAAAGACCAGAGAAACTGACAGGAGCTGATCTGGCCGCGCTTGCGTGTTTGCACTTCTTATCTGATGACAGTGAACATGAATGAGCTTTCAAGGGGCTGGGGAGAAAGTGCAGTGTATGAGTCTGTCTGCTGTATAGAGAATCCACTGTTGTAATGTTATTATTTGAGTAAACTTTTGAGAAGCTCCTCTCATCCTCACTCTCTGCTCACCCCCTCCCTCTCTCCCCTGTGGTGTTCATGACTCAGCATGATTTGTTTATATTCTCCCCTCAGCTGATAAGGAGATAAGGAACTCACATCATGGCAAAAGCCCTTTAACTGTATTAAAGGGATTTTGCCACAATGTAATGTTGACGTGGGATCCTCCAAAATGGGTATTTAATCACTTTTCTAAATATATGTGATTACAAAAAGTGAAGCCTCTGAGAGCTACAGCTTTCTTTCCATCCCCTTTGTTACCTGACAGTTTACATTAGACGCGACCAGGAGCTGATCTGGCCGGGCTTGCACTGTCTGCACTTCTTATCTGATGAAAGGGAACATGAAGGAGCTAGCAAGGGACGGTGGAGAAATATCCTGTCTTTTGTATAGATAATCCACTGGTTCTAATGTAATTATTTGTTTAAACATTGTAGACGCTCCCTGGCACTGCTTGTCTCTGCTCAGACCCCCTTCCTCTCCCCCATGACTCAGCATGCTGAGTTAATTTTGTCTCCTGATCAGATAATAGGTAAGGAACTGACTTCTTGGCAAGACCGCTTTAACCAACTATAATCTGTGGTCACCCAGAACAGCATCGCCTTGACATCCCTGGAATAAACTGACGTTGTTATACTCTGTAAAGTTTATACTGTCTGCCAGTTTCTAAATTCTGTCTAAATTTTGTGAGGATAATTTCCATCCTTATTTGGTGTCTAGATGAGAAAACACATCTTCTTGTTATCTGCTAATAAACTGATCAGTGATCCACTACTAACCATTGCTGCCCTCATCTGTTGCAGAGAATTCTGTATGCTTGGCTAGATAATCTCCTTATTCCATCTAATTTAGGATGACCTTAATTCTCTACTTGACTACCTTTACAGTTTTGTGCGTTTATTTACATATCTTTGGACAAAAATGTTTCAGATTTAGCATGGGATTAGATACAAAGTTTAATTTCGTTTATTTATTTATTTTCAGTTTTACAAACAGCATAAATATGTCAATGTAAAAAATTTTAATGCACAGTTAGATTTTTTTTTCCTTAGAATAAAACAGAATTTTACATTAATACATGTATAGAACTTCAAAGTTTATCCAGGAGTTAAATAAAAGTACAGGAGTTAAAATCTATTCCTGCAATCTTCAAGAAACAAGCCACTAAGTAAAAAGAAGCAGCAAAGGTAACATCCTTCTGGAACATATTTTACTTCCAAAAAAAAGAAAGAATGTAGACAGAAGTATTGCTTAATTCTCTATGCTGACAACTGTTCCCGCTTCAATAATTCAGGATTTAGAACACCAGAGAGAGATTCTTCTGTTAAATTTTTGTGTAACTTGCAACAAAAGAAGCAAAACTTATTGGAAATTTAATAGATAAGGGTAGCATGGGGTTCAGACTTTTTCGTCATGCTTGGTTCTCTTTTATAGAAGATAACTGTATACAAATATAACCTGACAATCAAGGTTATTGACATTTTTAACATGCAATGTTTGCAGTTTTTAACATAGTCACAAAAGCTTATCAGTTACTTTAAAGGGGTTGTCTCGCTACAAAGATCATATTTCTAATGATGGGGAGAGTAAAAATAAGCACTTTTGCAATTGGTTTGTATTACCTAAATCACTTAGTATACGTAGCAGATATGAGCTAATCTGTGTGTCTATAGCTATTTTTGCAGCAGGTATTGGGCCACACCCCCTTTTCTGTGATTGGCTGCCTAATATCTCATTCAGCCCTGTTGGGACACCACCCTGATGGGACTGCCCCTTGTGTGTTTTGGCCCCTGCACTTTGTGCTTACTTCCCTCGAGTGTGAAAATTGAAAGTAAAACAGTTCCTCATTCTCTATGCCCTCCCCCAGCCCTTTGAAGATCGGGGAAATTACTGAGCCTGAGCTGCTAGATTCAGTCTCCCCCATGTAACAGCCCTTTTTATGTCTGTTTCCCCCCTTTTTCCCGCCTGTTAAACAGACGAGTGGGGAGGGACATCGTGCCTTTATCACATTTGTTTCATCAGTTATAGCTTTATGTATAACTGCTTACATTAATGCAGATGTTCTGGTTACAATGAGCTTGTGAAACCTGGGAGGAAAATGAAAGTCTGCAACTTGGAAAAAAGTGCAGGACTCGCGAGCTGTGACAGCATCTCCCTTCCACTGCTCACACATAATGATGATGTCACCAGTCCTCAGTGAGTGAAGACACATCTAATGGGAGGAGAGACACACCCCTGGTTTTGAAGCTGTAAGAGAGATCAACAGCTCAAGTCTGCGAAAGTTTGTAATGAGAAAACTCCTTTAACACTAGATAGCAAAGGTTCTTAAATGTGACAGGCATAATAATGTGAACAGGCCTACAACAGTATTTAATTCTTAAAATCAGTCTCAAGATTCCGTTCACTGGAGCCCCTTTTCCGGTCTGTAACTTCACAGAGTACCATACCTTTTTATGACTTTCTGCCTTCTAGTTGGCGACTGCTACCTTGCATCTGACCCTGTCTAGAGATGAACGAACAGTAAAATGTTTGAGTTTGAGTCAAACTTCAAACGCTAGTGGTGTTCAGTTCGAGGTTCGACTCAAACTTGAACTCAAACCCCTTTTTTAAAAGTCAAAGGGGGAAAAAAGTTCGGTTAAATTTTATACATACAGGTGAGGGAACTGTAATTTCCCACCAGAAAGAAAAACTGGATTGTGAAACAACTTATAAAAAAAAATTGGTTTAAAGTGACAAAAAAAAAAGGAGAGGCAAAATATTAATTCCTTTCAAAGGCAAATAAAAGATGAGGACCCATGAAAGCAGGGGCATAGCTTAGGGGGTGAGCGGATATTTAACGCGTACCTTGGTGGCAGTGAGAACATGAAATGGGAAACAGGGAGGTTCTGGTTGACAGATTGGGCTTGGGGAGCACAAGGACCCGGGTTTTCGAAAAGTTAGTGTAGGAAAAGCTGCTCCCCTGCCGGGCCCCCAGGTGTCGTCCCTTTCCCTGGTACTTGCCTGCCTGCCTGTTGTTCCTGGGGGCCCTGTGTGCACTTGCCTCTAGGGCGCGAACGCGGGAACTTACCCTTTATACTTTACTTGTCTCTTTTTATTTCCCTTGACCTATACCCCTGGCTTTAAGGGAAAGTTCCTCACTTTGCTTTGGGCCCGTCCATTTTTTTTGCTTGTGTTTTTTCTTTCATGCGAGTCCATCTCTGATCCTCCCATGCTCGGACTTAACCCTTGTGATGCGGGTCCGTTCCTGTAGTCATCTGAGCCCCTGACCATATTCTGTGATCCCTGTTTTTTCCTGTCGTTCCATCCATACTGCGTATCTGCTGTTTACTGTCCTGTTCCCGCCGTGGTCATGTTGTGTACGTCGTTCCCGCTACCTAGTTACTGCTACCCCAATGTGTTCCCGTCCTGCACCCTTTGGGTGTCACCGCAGGTAGCCACGTCAGGGGGGGAGCGACCTGGGGGTCCCGCAGCTAAGTCCGTCCCCGCTTGCGGGGGCTCCCCGGGGAAGACCAGGGGCCCCCTGTTCTGCCCCCCCTGGCATGGGTTTTCCATAACCCTTTTGCCTGCGGTGACTACGTGGATCCACACCCAGATGTCAGTGGTCGGCCTCCAATGTAGCGTATGTGTGCCCATCCCCTTTAAAATTAGGCGGGCAGTCCATTGGTGGGGGCGAGAACTGCAATGGGGGGCATGAAGGATCCCGGGTTTTTCAAAAATAGACAATGGGAACAGCGGGTTTTGGTTGACAGATTAGGCGGCAGTACCAAATTGGTGGAGGCGAGAACATGCCCAATGGGAAACATTGAGGTTAGGATAAAAGGACTTCTACATTTGGTGGGAGTACAGTGGAGGGATTTAAAAAATTAAAAATTTGGGGGGCTCAAACAGGAGGATTAGATGGTGTATACAGTGACTCAAAGGTAACAGGGAAATTTCAAAAAAATTTTAGCCGTAGACTTGTAAATCTAGCTGTTGGCAGCGTAAAAAGTAATTTGTAATTAGCAGGCCCATGAAAATAAGACATGGAAAGTATTTGTATTAAAAGGGGATTTTTCATTGTCAAGAAGACATGCTTCGTTTATAGTCTTGAATCGGCCAAAAGGGGAACAAAAACTTCAAGCCTGCCCGATTCCTTTTTTAAATGTCAAAGATCCACATTGTCAGGGGAAAGACGGATACGTTTGTCAGTTATCAACCCGCCAACTGTGCTGAATGTGCGTTCTGAGATAAGGCTGGCTGCCGGGCAGAATAAAACTTCTATGGCGTGACAAGCTATGATCTTTGCAGTGAGATAACCCCTTTAAGGGTAAGCTCTTCTTCTCACTCCTTTACAGGTTAATATAAAACTGAGCAGATAACACATACAGTGTAACACATCATGTAAAATGAACATTTTAAAGAACAAGCAACTACAGTATCTCACAAAAGTGATACACCTTTTGCATTTTTGTACTTATTGTATTATATCTTTTCATGGATCAACACTGAAGATATAACACTTTGTTACAATGTATAGTAGTCAGTGTACAGCCCATTTAAAGTATAAATTTGGTGTGCCCTCAAAATAACTCAACACACATCCATCAATATATAAACCACTGACAAAAGTGAGTACACCCCTAAGTAAAAATTGACAAATTGTGCCCAAAGTGTCAATAGTTTTGATGGCCACCATTATTTTCCAGAACTCCCTTAACTCTCTTGGGCAGGAGTTCACTAGAGCATCACAGGTTATTACTGGAATCCTCTTCCACTCCTCCATAATAACATCATGGTGCTGGTGAATGTTATAGACCTTGGGCCACATGTATCAAAACTGTCTAGCTCTAACACTCTCTTTATTTTATTTTTTTTTTTTTTCCTTTTTTTCCTTTTTTTTTTTTTTTTCCTTTCTCTTCCTCTTTTTTTTTTTTTGGGGTGGGGCATTTCATCTACATCCATTTGAACTGACTATCCGTCCACACTCTTTCATATATATTGATATACTAGTAGCTACTGCGGGATAACAAACATACATTAGTAGCAACAACGTACATCTTACCTTTGTCCTTCCTGCTACTTTCCTTCTATCTTTGTAGTTGGTTTATTATCTCTTATGCACGGCGTCATTATTCAGTATCATCATCACGTGATGTGCTCCTAGTCACCTGATTGGTGGGAGTTTAGTTTTAAATATTGGCAGCTTCCAGTTGTCTAGTTGACAGTGAACAAGAGCACTGAGCTTGAAACGCGTCTGTCGGGAGCATTGCGTTTTGGCATATGTACATATGGCTGATTTTTACATGTGTTGAAATAAATATATGAGTATTAATCAATACCGGGCGAAGAAGCTGTTTGTTGCTGTGCATCCCGCACCACGGTGCTGCATAGGCGCTTCAGAATCTTGTTGTTGTTGTAGGCAAGTCACACTTGTCTTTGTACTCCACACCTGGTTGCTGCCACACACTTGACACCTTCAGAATCAAATACGTTGATCTTGGGTTCATCAGATCACAGGACATGGTTCCATGTCCTTGCTCTGCTTGCCTTCAGCAAACTGTTTGTGGGTTTACTTGTGCATCATCTTTAGAAGAAGCTTCCTTATGGAACAACAGCCATGCAGACCAATTTGATGCTGTGTGAAGTGTATGATTTGAGGATTGTCAGGCTGACCTCCATCCCCTTAAACATCTGCAGCAATGTTGGCAGCATTCATCTCTGCATATGACACTGAGCATGTGTACTCAACTTCTTTGGTTGACCATGGCAAGGCCTGTTCTGAGTGGACACTGTCTTGTTAAACCATTGTATGGTCTTGGCCACCGTACTGAAGCTAGGTTTCAGGGTGTTGGCAATCTTCATATAGCCTAGGCCATCTTTATCTAGGGCAATAATTCTTTTCAGATCCTTAGACAGTTCTTTGCCATGAGTTGCCATGTTGAACTTCCAATGACCAGTATAATAGCTTGTAAGAGTGATAACACCACATTCAACAAACATGCTCCCCATTCACATCTGAGACCTTGTAACACTAATAAGTCATATGACACCATGGAGGAAAAATAGGAAATTAGGCAAAATTTGTATATTTTCACTTAGGGTGTACTCATTTTTGTTGCCAGCAATTTAGACATGTAAGGCTGTGTGTTGAGTAATTTTGATAGCAGACAACATTTACACTGTAATACAAGCTGTACATGGACTACATTGTATCAAATCTTTAGTGTTGTACCATGAAAATATTTACAAAAACATGAGGAGTATATTTATATAGGATATACAGGTGTAGCAAAATTAAATTTAATAGATATCAGGGATAATTGAACAGTGTGTTGTCTTTCCTGGGCTTGATTTTGGCATATTGCAGATTGGGTTGACAGATTACTGGTGAAGATCCAGCAGTCATGGCCTATTTTTGCACTAATAAAAGAGTCACACAAGCATTCGCATTATTAGACATTGGAGTGTGTGATATCCCCTACCCATACCAAACAGTTCTTCAACATATTCTGATTGCCACCAGATCCACTATTGCAACTCACTGGAAATCTTCAAATCCACCAGATATTGCAGAAGTCCTGTATAAGGTCAACATCCAATATCATAGTGTGATTAACCTTATAACCCCCCCACACTTGGTGCTGAAACAAAAGCGAAAATGGCAGGTTTGGATGAGCTCGAGTCTATTTTTTTTCTGGGTTACTCACTGATCTTAGCAAACTGAACACCATTTCGGATGCATATTCTATATGCTATCTCTCAGAGCTATATTAGACTGGGTCAATATGTGGACATAAGTTGTATGTTGCTTCATGTTTATGTGTTCCCCAACACTTATATTTGGTTTTAGGATAAGAAATAGCTCCGGCTTTAACTCCTTATGGTACAATATTTCTGTTAACTGAAATAGGGACTACCATAGAAACTGTTTCTGATATTATGCTTGAATATGACTGTTATGCATGTTGATATTAACTATTTGTTCCTTTTAATGTTTAATGTTTTCATTATATTCACAAACTTGGAAACAAATGCTCAAGTAAAAATCGGAGTGTTTAATAAGAAAAAAAAAAAAAAAGAACCAAGAGTTAGAGGTAGGTGGAGAGTCTTTGAAAATAATTTCAGGGACTTGGGCCATAAGCTTAAGACTAGTGTTGAGCGATTGCGTTGGCTATCGAGATCGATCGATAGTCGATAGTCGGCCGCTATCGATAAGGTTTTTCTGTGTAGTGAGCATCGATTATGCGCGATGACGTTTAAAGTTATGGTGGAGAGCAACAACCACCTTCATTTATTACACCCAAACAAGGCTGGAGTAAGCTGAAATTATCATCCACAACTCTGTATCAAATGGATACGTGCTACTATCTTATGCAAACACACTCAGGTTGTATCAAAGTACAGAAAAGAAAGTAAACAGTACCATTTACTATCCTGTGTTACTTTTACCCCAGCCTGACCCTTTATGTACCCTGAATCACCCACCTCATAATTAAAAAGTGCCAGAAGGCAGTATGATTTGGAACCATCATGTTACTTGAATCTGGACATTTGAAACTATGTCCCTGTCCTCGGAACGCTGCGAATTGAGCCCAAACCTGCATGACCCCCACATTTAAAGAAATGCCGGAAAAAAGGAGTCTTTCAACCACCATTTTAGTTTCACTGGACATTTTGGACTATACTGTCCTGGGCCACAGCCATGAGCCCCAAACCTGCATGACCCCCACATTAAAAAGTGCTGGAAAAAGGAAGTCTTTCAACCAACCATTTTAGTTTTCACTGGTACTCATGACTATACCGATCCTGGGCGACCACAGCATGAGCCCCAAACTGCATGTCCCCACATGTTTAAAAAGTGCCGGAAAAACAGGAGTCTTTCAACCACCATTATAGTTGCTACTGGACATGACTATACCTGTCCTGGGCACACAGCATGTGAGCCCCAAAACCTGGCATGGACCCCCACATTTAAAAAGTGCCGCGAAAAAGGAGTCTTTCAACCACTCATTTTAGTTGAACTGGACATTGACTAGTTACCTGTCCGTGGGCCACAGTCATGAGCCCCAACCTGCATGACCCCTCATTTATAAAAGTGCGGATAAAGGAGTCTTGCAACCACCATTTTTAGTTTCAACTGGGACAGTTGACTTATACCTGTCCTGGGGTCCACATGCATGAGCCCAAACCTGCATGACATCACACATTTAAACAAGTTGCCGGAAAAGTAAAGGAGTGTTTTCAACCACACCATTTTAGTTGAAAACCTGGACATTGATATACCTGTTCCTGGGCCACACGCATGAGCCCCAAACCTGCCTATGACCCCCACATTAAAAAGTTGCCGGAAAAAAAGGCAGTCTTTCTAACTCCACCATTTCTAGTTTCACTGGACATTTGGGACTATACCTGTCCTGGGCCACAGCATGAGCCACCAAATCCTGCTGCCCCCAACATTGAAAAAGTGCCGGAAAAATGGAGTCTTTCAACCACCATTTTAGTTTCACTGGACATTGACTATAACCTGTCTGGGCCACAGCATGAGCCCAAACCTTGCATGACAACTCCACATTTAAAATGTGCCGAAAAAAGGAGTCATTTCAACCACCTTTTTAGTTTCACTGGACATGTGACTATACTGTCTGGGCTCACAGCATGACCCAGGGCACGGGAGTTACTGTGGGTTGCGGGTGAAAGCCCAGGTCTGAGGTTTCCGTCATCTATTAACACACGCTGTGGTTAAAATGCCTGATGACGCTGAAGCAACGAAAACTGTCGTGTCTCTGAAGAAGCAAAGTGCTCGCAGAAGCGGAAGTGTGTGTGAACTCCAAGCCTTCCTTCTGTTACCATAGTCAATACCTGGGTAGGACTTCCCCTCCGTAATGAGTGTGGACCAATTGAGCTTCAGCTTGGATATTACTGGTGGTTAACGCTTCTGTTACACCCAGGTTGCCCTTTATCTTTGTAATATAGATTGACAAAATGTGCCAGCGTCACCCGAAAAAATAATGCCAGTCGCCAGAGGGGGCCAGAGTGTCCGTGCACGTATTCCGCCTGGGAGTCGCACGAAGCAATGTTGAACTTGAGAACGAAAAAATTGAATACAGCACCGATTAGGACAGAAGCGGCCAATCATCTAAAATCTGAAAGGCTTTTATTTGTTGTGTACAAATAG
This sequence comes from Phyllomedusa bahiana, assembly GCA_025379985.1. Lineage (NCBI taxonomy): Eukaryota > Metazoa > Chordata > Amphibia > Anura > Hylidae > Phyllomedusa > Phyllomedusa bahiana. Next base: position 61,628 of record JAODAL010015318.1, read on the forward strand.
ACTTGTACCACGCACGCATACCCCGGAAAAAATATCAGGATGCGGAGATTCTTTTCTTTCCATTTTACTAAACGTGCTGAGGAATGGTCTCTGTACTTTGTTCTCTGTCCGTGTCTGCTCACTACTCCTGTCCTCTGAATAACCTACATCTGTGGTCAAGTTTGCCCGTACGCTCCTCCTTGTACATTTCAGAGGGAATTTTTTAGACAGCTATTTTTACATGCAAAGCTTTTTTGTACTTTAATTCTAGAAAACCGGAAAAACATCATTGTTTTAAAATAGGGATGGAAATCCCACCATGGTCTGTGTTTCTCTTTTTTAATTGTATTCTATAATGGTTGTCTCAATACAGGGCAATTGATTTGCTATGTTATAGATCTTGCAAAACAACAAGTCATTGCAATATGTATATCCTTTAATAGAGTCCTACCTATTCTCTGTTTATGACATACACCAATCACCTGAAGCAACTCTTGACAATGTGTAAAGACACAATTGTCTGTTAGAAAACAACATTTTTAGAATAGGACTGTGTACAGCTGCATGTCACAGCCAAAATGCCCCCAAAAAATTCAAGCATGGACCCTTGAGCCACTTTGGTCAATTGTGAGTAGAACAAATGTCTGTTAGCAACAAACATTTTTTAGAATAGGACCTTTGTAGTATAGCTGCATGTCACAGCAAAATTGCCCCCCCCCAAAAATTTCAAAAGCATGACCCTTGAAGGCCACTTTGGTCAATTGTGAAGAACAAAATGTTGTTAGAAAAACAACCATTTTTTTTATAATAGGACCTGTTAGTATTGCTGCTATTTTCAAGTAGCCAAGGAATGACCCAAAATTATAAAATGACTCGGCTCAGACACTGTGTTATTAAAATTGTGGAGGGAGAAATGCCACATAGAAGCTCACATTTCTGTTATACTCATATGGACACTGATTATTGCTGTGTATCTCACAGCTACATGACCCCAAAAAATACTATAATATATGACTTCTCAGCCAGTTATAAAAATTGGGAGGGAGATAATGGGGGGGGGCCACACTTGTGAAAGCCACATTTTGTTCCAGAAGGACTCATTAATTATAGCTTGTATCTCACAGCAACATGGGACCCCAACAAATTATAAATATGGACTTCGCCACTATTAAGAAATTGTGAGGGAGAAATGCCACTTAGATGTCACATTCTGTATTCCAAGGAGACATGATTATTGCTGTATCTCACAGCACATGACTCGATGGTAACCATTGACAATGGAAAACTTCTTAAGATAAAGTGAGTAAATGGAATACGGTGTTGTCATGAAACCTTGCTGTCTTTTAATGTCTCCTCACAGCAAAACACTAGCAAAGAATGAACCTGTTGGGGAGAAAGAGCACATAAAATGCAGTAAGAAATGATCATTTTAAAAAAAAGTATTCAAACGAGGACCATTTCTGTGTGATGAAAAAGGAAATGTGATGTTGACTGGCGTGCTAATCGTGACCTCTGGCAATTGGGGAACAACATCATCAGAGATCCATGTGCCTTGATTCATCTTGATGAAAGTCAAACGTTCCAATTATCTGTGGAAAAGCCGGATGCGTTTGTCCTGTAATGACTCTCCAGATGTGCTTGAAGGTGGACCGCTAGATATGACTGCTGGCTGCTGGGACCGGGTCAACACCTCTATGGCGTGACGAGCCATCTGGAGCCATTGTCCATTGTGGATACACCAGAAGTCTATGGGGTTCCGGAAAAACATGCAAGAACATCGGTGTTGAGACGCAGATAGTTAGATCGTGCACCATGATCTTAGCTGATCTCAGTGTGGTTGGATGTGTGCCCTGCATTGCATGCGTTGGGTTGAGGATGGTAAACAAAGAATTGCCAAGAGGTCTCCCATTAGCGCTTCTGGCCACAGCTATTGTCTGCTGCTGCCACGCTACGCCTACTTGGCACCTCTTCTGCGCTGTCACGTACGCTGATGTTGTTCCACCGTGACATTTGGGGAAGTGAAGCAGACGCAAAAGATGTGTCTCCAGTTGATCATTCAGCAAGGTATTCCATTTCCTGCATTTTACTCTATATTTGGGTGGGTGGAAGGAGAAGTGCTGATTTTTGTTTTGTACCGGGGATAAGGAGGGTGGCCCACCGACAGTAACTGTTGTTCACTTTTTGATGTGGCCTTAATGCGAGGATCATGTTTGGAGGAAATGGAGCATCCAAGCACTCATGTGTAGATGGAGCCTGGATTTTCCCAAGCCTCGGGTTGCGAGGGGCAATAGCAAACTGATCTTCATCATCTTTCCTCCTCCGCCCTCAAATTCGCGCCCAACCTCTTCCAAGGGCTTGGACGATCTGGTAACATCGGTGTCTAGGAATATCCTCCTCCATCCCTCCTGTCCTCCTCCTCCGCTGCCTCACGGCACAGCTTCAACACAGCCATATGACTTGCCTGAGATGATGCACCCTGAGTGTGCTGATGCGCTCACATTGCACTTGCTGTTGACCCAGAACGCGACTGCCTAATGGGAAGGCGTGAGAAATTGTGTGAATAACTGTCGGGGTCCTTGTGGATTTGACGGAGAGAAAGGCTCGTGTCCGATCTTGTGTCGTCTCCTCCTCCGTTGCTGGCTGGTGTGGGGACCTGTTGTTTTCAGAGTGTCCAACGATCGTTCCAGAACTAAGATCACCACAATGCTCATGATGACAAGGGGCATTGTCCGCAGCTGACCATTTTGGTGGCTTCTTCAAAACTGGCAAGGATGCGTGCTGCAGTAGCTTCTTTCACCTGCTCCTCCACTCTCGGTTGGTATTCAACACCACCCGTGGTCCGTTACCGCTGACTGGTGTCTGCCCATGTGTCATTCTTGGTCTGCGTAATGGGGCATTGCGCTGCTGCCATACTATCGCTGGTGCATGTGGAGGGTGGGAAATTCCAGCGTGTCTGCCCGTCCAACAATGTGACGGGTGACGGGGGAGTGGCCGGGCTGACGCTGCAACGCAGAACCATGTGCGGGAGGATGCAGGGTGTCCGAACGGCGGAAGTGGAAATCAGACCTCGAGCTTCTTCTAGCAGCAGTCAGAACCCGGGTTAGCTCTTTGAAATTTCTGGACAGACTAGGTTCATGACATGTTGGCAAGTGCTATAGGGGTTGTGCCTCGCTGCCTACAGATATTAAGGCGGCAGGTCAGTTTCAGCGCCGTTATTGAGCAACCACCACCTTTGCCTGGGCCAAGGTTCTTGTCAACCCGTCCAAGCGCTTCGGTCTCGTTGCTTAGAGCGTCCACAGCTCTACCGGACCTGTGTGTGGACGGTTAACAAGGCAGATTTAATTTTCAACCGGCCTGGTGTTCTGGGCCACGTGATGACTCACCGTGGACTTGGGGGAAAGAGCCCCTGCACCGATACCTGGGTTGTTTGAAGAGCGGTCGCGCCGAGCCTGAGAGCCACCGTCACTCCCCTGAGACATCCACCCGCAGCTCACCCCAGTGAGCTGTCACAGAGAGATTATAGCGGCCTTGGACGATCATGCTTAACTAGTCATGTGACGGTGGTGAGATGGACTTTTCCGGACACAGATGCGACAACGCGCTTTGAAATTTTAGATGGACACGTGGGCGTGGCCAGGGCCAGGGATCTGGCTTTTCTGGCAAAGAAATGACCTGCTCGGCATTGGTTATTGGGGACAAGCTTGATGGGCCATGAAGTGCAGGAATGTCCCATTGTATACACCGACGGAAAAGGCAACTTTTCCGAAGGCCCAAAAGCCTGGAATGCCGACATTTCGGCTTTTGGCTTTGGATTCGGTTTGGGTTGTAAAGTGTTTTCTCTGCTCCAAACCTGGAAGACAGAAGGCTGTGCTGCTTAGACTGTCCCGCTGTTACGGCGTGCCAGGTGTCCAATCTGGCGGAAGGAGAAGAGGTAGGAATGGGTCTCTGGTGGTGCTGGTGGTACTCGTGGGCACGGTGGAGGCTGAAGAGGAGGCTGTATCCCTGATCATGACTCTGGAGACCTGGGTCAGCTGAGGAACGATTAGGGTGTGGGTGGCGGAGGGAGGAGGAGGCGGATGACAGAGGGTGTGACAGTGTTGGAGGCCCGGCGTCGGTCTGGCGCTTTTTTTGACCAATTCTGTTCCCTGTCCATTTCATACTCATGCTATTCGCTGCATGTGACTAGACGATGTTGGTGGTTGTTAACCAGTTTAGGTTCTTGCCTCTACTTATGCGTTTACGTCAAAAGCGGAATCTGATCATCCCTGGGTGATTCAGATGCGTGCTCAAAGAAAGGCTGTCAGGCTTGAGAGGTCTGGACCTTTTTACGGCGAAATAAGCGAGGAGCGGGGTTTGCGCGCTTCTATGACATGGCAGCGGAGGGAATCATATCAGCGGACTTTTCTGCGACGCCCTCTCCTTTTTGTGGCGGGACCCGTATTGACATTACCCATCGTCCTTCCTACCTCGTCAATGAATGAAGCGTCTTGCAAGCAAAATTCTGCGGATAAAGACACAGGATGGAATCCGCAATTTGTTCGTCATCAATCATCATCAGCATAAACACAGGTGACTTGGTCGTCTTGACTTTCTAGCATACAGAAGCTGTGGGCTACTAAGCAAGGGCACTGCCAGGCGTTGCGTCGACCGCGCCCGGGATTTTTGTCCGATTGACCGTGCTTTCCTTCACTCCTCTGGATGGCATAGTAATGGGCGTCAGACGTCAGATCTACACAATCCTCGTCGACTCTTTGATCTTTTAACATGCTCTTCTGACCCGCCACATGCAGTTTTCTGTCATCAAAGAGGTCTTCATGAAGAAAGGATTAGCACAGTGGTGGGTTACACGAGTTGACATTTGGGCTGACGTTTCGTCTCATGTGGACAGGATGACGATGATGCTGATTGATGACCATTTGTGGCCTTGGGAATGGTTCGGTAGGGGGACGTGGAGGTAAGACTGCTGGTTGCAGGTTTTTGAATTAACCACTGAAGGGACGATTGGCGTCGCTGTCATTTACTGAGATTCACAGGGCGAATGACCCAGCGTTGTACAGGCCTGACGGTCCTTGCAATCGATGAGATCCGCTGGATGCGTTGTTGTTGCCGGCACTGGTGATGGAGCACCTTTACTTGGTACCTCTACTCCATGTGCTACCCCCCTTCTTTGCTCGCTTTACCACCTGAATTTGCGCTACATGTTACGAAATATAAAAATGGAGAAGGTATGGAATTAGTTTTGGAATGTCTTATTATTTAACAGACGGCAAATCACAGTCTATTCTCACAAATCCATCTAATCAAAATCAAAATTGCTGGAATTGTCAAATTTTAACTTAATCTGGACTGGGCAAAGATGCAAAAAACACGCGTATATGTTATGTTTTCGTATTAGTATACGCAAGTATTGTTTTTGGTACTTTTCATTATGTGGTACCTGTGGTGACTAGAAATTTGTATGGATAAAGATTGTTAAGTGCAAGATCTATCTGACATGAACAAAGCTGCAAGTTCGCCCCTACCATAAGTCAAAAGACCAGTATTTCTGTGTAAGATTTCGGTATGTGTATACAAGGTATTTTTTGGCACCTTTCAATTTTCACCTGTGAGTGACGTATAACAAATTGCTGTATAATAGATAGAAGGCACGCTTTCTGAGTCATGAAATCAAAGCTGCAGTGCGCTGCCTCAAAGTGTGTAATAAAACACGATATCTGTTATAGATTCGGATGATACAGGTTTTTGTTGGCACACTTTCCAATTCGACCTTGTGGTATGGACTATAAAATTGCTGTATAAGATTTTAATTACACGCTATCTGAATGAACAAGAGCTGCAGTGCGCTCCAAAGTCAAAATAAAAGACGTATCTGTTATAGATTCGGATGATACAAGGTATTTGTTTGGCACCTTTCAATTCACCATGTGGTGACTATAAAATTGCGTGATAAGATATAAGTAGCACGCTATCTGAATGAACAAAGCTGCAGTGAGCCAAGTCAAAGAAAACACGTATCTGTGTTATTGATTCGGATGATACAAGGTATTTTGGCACATTTCAATTCACCTGTGGGTGACTATTAAATTGCTGTATAAGAATATAAGTGCAAGCCATCTGAATGAACAGAGCTGAGTGAGCGCAGAAAGTATAAAAAACAGCGTAAGATCTGTTAGAGATTCGGATCATACTAAGGTATTGTTGGCGTGACCATTTCAATCACTGTCGGTGACTATTAAAATTGCTGTATAAGATATAGTGCACGCTATTGAATGAACTAAAGCTGTAGTACGGCCAAGTCAAAAAAAAACACGTATGCTGTTATTAGATTCGGATGATACAAGGTATTTTTGGCACCTTGTGTCAATTCACCTTGTGGGTGACTTTTAATTGCTGTATGAAGATATAAGTGCAACGCTATCTGAATGAACCAAAGATTGCTCAATGCGCGCCCAAAGTCAAAAAAACTCGTATCTGTTATAGGAGATTCGGTGGATACAAGGTTTTTTGGCACCTTTCAATTCACCTGTGGTGAGCTATAATATAGTGTATAAGATAATAAGTGAAAGCTATCTTCAGATGAACAAATCTGGGGACTGGGCAAAAGTTGCAAAAAAACACGTATCCGTTATTAGATTCTGATGATTACCAAGGTATTTTTTCGGTTCTAGTTCAACCTGTGCTGACTACAGATTGGCTGTGATTCTAATTTCAAGTTGCAAGGTGGATATATGCAAATAAAAGAGTGGGAATGGGTAACAATTGAAAAAAAGAACAGTCCTATCTGAAATAATGTATTACTGATAATAAAATCTGGAGTTTTGCACCTAACAAAGAGGACTGCAGATAACTGAATGATGTGTTTCATAATATAAGTTCACCACATGCCCAATATACCAAGGGAAAATCTTTCAATAGCTAAACTAGTTATAATGATGATATTGCAGTTGCTATGTCTACGCTAAGTCTTGGTGAACTTTATCCCAGTGACTTTATGAGCTTGTCTGTGCTCGCCGTATACGGGCCCCTCCCCCCCTCCCCCGCGCCGATTATTCCGCATCCCTCCCCCCCGCTCCCCCCGCCTTCCTCCCTCCTCCCAGCTCCCCTGTGTACTTTTATAGCCGATAGGATGTCGCTATTAAAAATAATCTAACTGGCAAAATCTACCAGATGTCTTAATTCTATAACTGAACAGCTACATAGTAGAGTTTCTCTAGTTGAAAATATAGTATGATTTCGTGGCTGAGTAGTTTGGAGGACAATGTCAGAGCGCGAACGTCCAACTAGTATGAATGATGCGCGAGTGGAGGACTGAGGCCAGAACAGGAAGGGCTGTTCTATGTTAAAAGAGGTCATGTCGACTTTTTCCAGCCAATCGCGAACCATTCACATCTCGCAGTCATGACGTCGCGACACACCATCTCACCCTGCGCTATTCTGTAAGGCTGATTGGCCCTGGCCGCCGCCAACACCAAAATGTCAGGGAAGCGCGAAGATGTGCGCGATATTAATGAGTTTATGCGCTAGATTTTTAACTAAATTTAATCGCCTGTGATCGAACATAAATCCGATTACACATAAAAATCGTGTCGATTTTCAACTTGTCGCGATGTAAAAATCGCTGTCAACTCAACACTAGTTTTGGCTGGAAAAACCTCACCTTCTGACAGCCTTATTCAATCACACAGGTATCTAGGCTAGATGTCTTCTGTTTGTGTGGAAGATGGCTGATTAAGAAGCAAGGATTACCACCCAGTGGGAAAGGTTGCAATGTACGCTGGTTGTTAAAGTTTCTGGTCATGCCTGTTAGAGCCCATCCCGTGGGATCCGGGCTCCCCACAGCAGACCTTCTCGAATGGATAAAAGGAGCAGCAATCCAAAAGACTTTGCTCGATGGGGACTCCAAATGTCTACACGATGCCAATAGGGGTCACCTAGGGGCTGGTCCCAGACCTAGTTAAAGTCCCAGAAGACCGATAGCAGCGAGGGTTAGCCTCTCTTATTCCACAGGTCCCAAACATAATCAAACATGTTAGGTGTGGATAATTTTATTATTAGTAACCAAACAGAGGTTTGTCTATTAACACAGAGGACGGTTTCCATGGTGTCTATGAGGGAGTTAGGCCCCAATACCAGAATGACACTACAGAACCAATTTGCAATAGAGAAAAGGCTGAGGTTTGTGGTATGGTAGGAGAAAGAATGTTTGTACCCTACAACCCAGGACAGAAACAGGGGTTGTGAATGGGATAGCGATTACCATTGCATTGTGTTAAGATCAGGAATTTATCGAAAGAACTTAAGGAGAATTCAGGATTAGTGGTTATTTCCTGGGCTATTGGTTGGCGGAGATTGGACTGGAGGTGTGGAAAGCAATGAGTTACAACAAGATTGGGCACAATTCTAATGGGTATTCTGGTGGTTTTGCTGTTTGTTCTTTGCTGTGTGCGTACCCCCCCTATAAAAAATTCTATATGCCAAAAATACTTCTGATGGAACCGGTGGTTTATGTTTCTAATGCAAGGAACTCAAGGAACTCTGATGCATGAAAAAAATAGATGACATTCCCCCATATTCAAGTAGAAGGGAAAGTTGTCAAGCATAGGATGATATTACTATTTATTTTAGAGGGTCAGAAGGGAGACCTCACCTATGAATGTGGTAGGTTTGTAAAGATGGAAGGACCGGGGAGTGCGTGATAGAATGGTCTCTCCGGCGAATCCTCTGATGAAATTTCCCCACACCCATCCCCCACGGTGTGAGCAGCTCCACAGGATAAATCTATGTAAATTAGAGTTTGAGTTTAGGGAAAAGCTTGCATTTGTTTAGGGGGGGAATGTTGAGGGTTAGAGTTGCTAAAATGTTGTTACATATTGTGTGCATCAATAAGCTAAAGTTTTGTTGATAAGAAGATACCAAGCTTTCATCATTATAGAGACATACAGATACCATATATCCATTTGAGGGACGCATGATTGTGCAAGAATTGAGGCATTCAATTGGAAACAGCGATCCATGATACACATCATGTCAACAAGCAGTAGACATGAGTTTCGACTACTGTCCCAAGAAGCACTGGCTGATACATACCAGAAACTTCATCTCGCCTGGCAAACTACCCTTTTGAATCAAAGAGAAACTTTGTGCTCAACCGTCCTGTCCTATTGGATTGTCCAATGCGCAGGCTCCCCGCCCACCTGCATTCCATATAACTATGTGTGTCCTGCGCTGATAAAGTTAATAGTGGCATGGATAAGATTGGAATCGGAAACAACGTGGTCTGACTCTTTCGCAGTTGGCCGGCCCGTGCACTCAGACATTGATTTGGAGTACCGGAGTGGGAACAGGAGACCCCTTGTCGCTTTACGACCCCGACAATAGAATGAAAATAGAATGTTACATAGGGATTTAGGAAAGTTGGAGGCTTGGGTAGAGAAATGGCAAATTTAATTTAATGTGGATACATTTGAGGTCATGCACTTGAATTGGGCATAGGAAACAAAAAGTCCAATTATGTGATTATATAATAATACTGCATAAAATTTGCTAAAAAAGACTTGGGTATATTGGTAGACAGTGGTCTTAAATTCATTGACCAATGTCAGGCAGCTGCTGTCAAGGCAAATAAAATCATGGATTACATTAAAAGAGGCATAAATGCTCAAGACAGGAATGTTATTTTGCCTCTATAGAAATTACTGATAAGGCCACATATGGCACATAGTATACAGTTTTGGGCACTACTGTATAAGATGGAAACCCCCTCAGAGCTTGGATGTCACTTCATCCAATCTATCGCAGACTTGAGACATTGGATAGCAGAGTTTACTCCTTATGTGGATCTTTACATGACCATCCGCAGATGATGGACAAATGAAAAGTAAATGGTTTTATTGCTTAATTGTGGAAAAGGGCAGAGAAATAGACCAGACCCTGCTCCCAGACAGCATAGACACTACAGACATTTGTGCAGACATTTAATAAACACTGTACTGTAACCCCAAAAAGAATGAAACAGTGAAGACATACAGGTAAGATGGTTGTAAAATGTGTGATACAGATTTAATCGACAGGGCTGAGGAGACTAAGCTTGCAACACATGTGGATGGGGAGGATTTAGAGACGCGCTCTCATCAGAGATGCAGATAATGGTTTGGCATTCAGAGACACTCATATCTCAGAGAAATTTTACTGAGGATGATAGAGATGACCGCTTGGGGAAATTAATGGAATATGTGGAAGCTGTGCTGAGCTGACAAATACAGCCTAAATGATGATGGAAAGCACCAGTGATACTGATGATGATGATAAGGTAAATGCATCTATGAAAGGAAAGAGAAGACAAAGTCTTCTAGTAAGCACAGTTCACTGTAAATACTGTGGTTAACCCCTTAACGACACTGGATGTAGAAGTACGTCCAAGGATCGCTAAGGAGCTTTGCAGGGGGAATTGCTCCGTGATCCCGCCACACAGCCGCCGGGTGTTAGCAGCTAATTACAGCATAACACCGCAGCAAACTACTTAAAATTTCCACATCAGGCCATGGTCATAAAAATAGGAACAGTGTTGTGTTCCCATGATTGACAGAAGAATACAATGCTAATAGAAGACTAATTTTTTTAAGTTCTGTAAAAGGTTGACTGTTTGCAGGACACCAGGGACGAGCACAGTGATTAAAAAACGCAATGCCCATTTTGCCAGCTATGGCATGTCAGATATCATTTTGTCTGACAATGCCGCTAAATTTACATCACAAGAGTTCCAAACATTCAGTAAAGTATGGGAATTTGAACACCAGATGTCTTCTACAAGATTATCATTCAGAGCAATGGTAAAAACAGAATTCAGCAGTAAAAACTGACCAAAAGAGTAATAATTATAATCATAGACAGGAAGGTTCAGATTTTTATCTGTCGATATACTGGATAACATGAAAAAACACTCCGACCGCAAGGACTAGACGAGCAGTACGGCACAGAAAATCATGAGTAGGTGTACAAAGAAGCTCTTACCAATTGCTAGTCATCTGTTAAAGCCAAAAGTTGGTGGAAAACATTAAAGCTAAACTAAAGAAGGATCAAGACAGGCAAGCCTTTCTATTAAATAGAGATCTGCTCAAAGGATCTGTGTCTGTATCCTCCATGAGGAAATGAAACGTACAGTGCAGTCAAGCAGTGGCTCAGATTAAATGTGATGATCGCGCTACGCGCGCTAATAACAGACTGACCCAAAACGGCAAAGGTTGTCCGAACGATAACGTAGGACCTCGCGGCCTATTGAGTAATTGTAAGCCAGAAGAAGGAAGAAGCAACTAAGGAGAATAGAAGAGATGGATCTGCGGGATATCGAAAACAACAAGAAGTACAGATGCTTCTGACCTTTTGAAACAGGTCCTGACATACTCAAGACAACGAGGTAGCAAGTACAAGCAAGAACAACAGGTACCAACTGATGCCATCATTGTGAGGATTCTGTCCACAGACAGGAATATCATTAGGCAGATTACTGGAAACAGAAGAACAATAGGACGAAGACAGTGACACTTCTTTTGTTAATAGAGTTGGCAGAATGATCAGAAGGCCTGCCCATCCCAAGGATTATATCTAACTGTAATGTATTATAGTTATCTCTAACTCGGTCATGAAAAATGTTGTGTTTTATTATTTTTCATTGTTCCTCCAGTTCAAAGAGAAAGGCATTGTAGCTCTAAATCAGTTATATGCTGTATCAAAAAAAAAATACAAACGGTCTCTAGGGGTCTCATACGAGACTTGTATGTGTGTAATACAATTGACATTACAACTTGTTGGTCGCAGTGTCAGGAACACTAACCAAGACACACATGCGTAAAGGCAGCTAACACCTCATGTAATAAAGTGCCTGAAAATATCCACTGAGTGTGACCCATCATAAGCAACAACTAACAGAACACTTTGCATAATCTTTACAATGACAAGATTGCATCCTCTATGTGGAAAAAAGCTCTGTTAGCATAAGCTCTGTTAGTATTGGTTGTGATGATGACCTACAGATGTATAGTATATTTCTTAGATGCTCATGGGTGCTTCCGTGTCGTGTGACTCTGAGCATGCTCAGTAGGTACTTCTTTTCACATCATGTGTGTTTATATTATTGTGTTAAACAAATTCATATGCAATCTTATAACTTGATAACTGAAGGTTTGTTCTATATTGTACTGTAATATTAATGATGTGGCCTTTGATGTTCATCTTCTGCCCTAGTCTTTTATAGTCTGTATATTTTGTATCGTTATTAGAGATGGGCGAATTTCCCGAAATTCGGTTCGTTCACTTCGCCGAATTTCCCGACAAAAAATAACTTCGTTACAAATTACATCTGGATGAAAGATGAAGTCACGTTTTAAAATGAAAACAGCTATTTCCAGGCTGCACAGAGACAGCAGGGTGCTGTAGAACGTTGTGCCATGCTTAATTTGCAAATGAGGAGCTTGGTTTGGTCTATTCTTGTAACAATGTTTGTGTTTTAGTATGAACACGAAGATGACTGCCACGCCGCTCTTAGTGAATCGCTTCACTATAAAATTTACTTTTTTGTCCTGGTGCACTTAAGCTCGGTCCAAATGACACAAAAAAAAACTGATGGGGGAATGTAGCATGATATAATTCATGGCTGTGTGACAGCTGGAAAAAAACAAACTGAGGGCTCATTGGTGGCAAACATCAGTGACAGAGTGTGGAGGTAAGGTGGCAAGCCACAGCAGATGAGTGTTCTCAGACAGTGGCACAATGCATTCTGGAGGTGCAAAAACAGGAGTAGGCCACCAGAGTGGACATAAGACACGTGGTGAGGTTACTGGAGCAGCCACAGTGCCAGCATGTGGTCAGACATGGCACGCAATGTGTCAGAGTGTGTAGGGTCAACGGCAGCAAAGCCACAGCAGTCAGATGAGGTCAGACAGTGGCACGAATGTACTCAGTGTGTAGGCACGGCAGCAGCGACGCAGCTAATGCAGGAGGTCAGACTAGTGGACAATTGACATTCTGGAGGTGGCAAAAACAGGTTAGTAGAGGGCACAGAGTGGGACTCAATGACAGCAGTGTGTAGGTTCACGGCAGCAGCATGAGGTCAGGACAGTGGTACAGATGAGCCATTCTGGAGTGTGCAAAAACGAGGAAGTTAGGCCACAGAGTTGGTGTGACAATGACAGACAGTGTGTAGGTCACTGGGCAGCAGACACAGCAGCAGCATGGAGGTAGACAGTGGCACAATGAGACATTCTGGTGGTGCCTCAAAAAAGAGGAGTGACACAGAGTGGGAACAATGACCACAGTGTGTGTGAGGTGTACGGCAGCAGCCACAGCAGCAAGCATGAGGTCAGGGAACAGTCGGAACAATGACACAGTGTGAGGTCACGGCAGCAGCGACAGCTAGCAGCATGAGGTAGCTGTGGCACAATGACATTCTGAGATGTGGCAAAAACAGGGAATGAGTTGGCCACAGGTAGTGGGACAATGACATAGTGTGTAGGTGCACGGGAGCAGCCACAGCAGCATGAGTCAGACCGTGGCACGAAGACAGGAGTGTGTAGGGTCCACGGCCAGCAAGACCACAGAAGCAGCATGAGGAGAGTCAGTGGCACAATGGATGCATTTGGAGGTGGCAAACAGGAGTAGGGAACAGATGTGGCATCAGATGAACAATGTGTAGGGTCACGGCAGCAGCCACTAGCAGCAGCATTGAGGTCTCGACAGTGGCCACAAGGGACAGTGGTGTTGTAGGTCACGTGCTGCAGCCACAGCTAGCAGCATGAGGTCAGACAGTGCACCAGAATGGGACAAAGTGTGTGGTTCAACGGCAGCAGCAGCATGAGGTCAGGCCAGTGGCACAATGACATTATGGAGGTGGCAAAAAACAAGGAGTAGGCCACAAGAGTGGGACAAATGACAACAGTTTGTAGGTTCACGGCAGCAGCCACAAGCAGCCAGCATGAGGTCAGGACCAATGGTATATTGACACAGTGTGTAGGTCAAGGCAGCAGCAGCATGAGGTTTAGACAGTGGCACATGACATTCTGGAGGTGGCAAATACAGGAGTAGGCCCACAGAGTGGCACAATGAACACAATGTGTAGTCGGTCACGCTGCCAGCCACCTGCAGCAAGCATGAGCGTCAGGACAGTGGCACACAGGACAGAGTGTGTAGGGTCACGGCAGCAGCAAAGCAGCAGCACATGAGGTTCAGAAGTGGGCACAATGTCACAGTGGTGTAGGTCACGGCAGCAGCAGCATGGAGGTCAGACGTGGGCACGATTTCCATTCTGGAGGGTGGAAAAAACAGTTAGTAGGCAACAGAGTGGGACATATGAACACAGTTGTGTAGGGTCACGGCACGCCAAGACCCTCACATGCATCGGCCTTGCTATGAGGTCAGGACAGTGGCACATTGACACGTGTGTTGGTCACGGAAGGCAGCCACAGCAGCAGTCATGAGGCTCAAAGACCAGTGGCACAATCGACACAGATGTGTTGGTAAACGCAGCAGCACAACGCAGCGGCCATGAGGTCAGGACAGTGGCACAATCACATTCTGGAGGTGGCTAAAAACAGGAGTAGGCATCAGAGTGGGCCAACAATGACAGAGTGTGGAGATGACGGCTGCAGGGCAGCAAAACAGCCTTGAGGTCAGAGAGTGGCACAAGTGGACACAGTGTGGAGGTCACGGCAGCAGCCAAAGCAGCAGCATGAGGTCATAGAGTGGCACATTGACGAGGTTTGGGAGGTGGGTGGCAATACCAGTCCCTGGTAAAGATGGTTGGTGGCATGATGGAGAAACTGTCAAGCAGAATGTGTGGAGTATCAGGAGGGTGGAGGCATCTGAAGAGTGGCTGGGCAGGTAGTTTGAAACCCAGGTCAATTTATCACAAGTTGGGTGAGGCGTCATGGCCTGATGTAGTCTGGACGCCTAAGGCATTGTGTGTGGAAAATCCTTGCCGGATCCACGCCAGATTTCATCTTGACAATGGTCTGTCTTTCACATTTCCCGTGGACAAGGCGGGTTCTCCTGGGGATAAATGGCCCCCGCTGCACTGAACACCCGCTTGATGCAGAATCTCCTGGCTGGGCAGGACAGCTTCTCCACTCGCCAAAACTCGGCAAGTTGTGCGCCACACTTCCAGTTTGGACTGCCATGGTCCAGCGGATTTAATGGGGGTGGATGAGTGCTGTAACAAGTAGGCCACCACCTGGTGGTTCGGGGTCTTGCTCCAGGTCTGACTGCTGCTGCTGAAGCGACTGCCCTCCTCACTAGGAGGGGTGAAGGAAAGCTGCTCATCAGTGACTCCAAGACTTAGGTTGCTGCCTGATGGGAGCGGGCAAATGGACTACCGGAGGATTTTCGTATAGTTTATGGTTGTTTGTCCTCCCTCTTAATAGATGGGAAAAAAAGGCTCCCATTTTTGGAAGGTAGCGAGGGTCACAATTGGGTGGAAGAGGCCAGAAGTCATCCATCTGCCGGGATGCTGACTATTCGGCTGTACTAGCACAGGCTAAATCAGCTTGCTGGGGGCCATACTGCACAAGATGAATCCGAGGGGCTCCCTGCCTCCATCTCCACTGTATACTGGCCCTCGGTAGCTGCGGGTCTCTTCGGCCTCGTTCTTTCCTCATCTCCTTATACCCCTCCACAAGCTGGATCCTGCTCCTCCTTCGTTGGTCACCTGGGTAGAAAATCCACAACTCATTTCACCAGACAATGCTTCTTCTCCAAAGGTTCCTCCTCCTCCTACCATTTCAGTCCCCAACGGACTCACAATGTGGCCCGCGAGGATGTAGTCGCACGTGTCCAGTCCATGCCCAGACAGATTTTTCAGCATCTGTTCAAGGACTGAAGGCTGCTGGAATGTACGTTATTCATCCCGTAGTCTGGCGACTGAAAAAAATAACGTGGCCTCCTCGAATGGCCCTCAAAACAAACCGGACAGGTGTCACGCATGCAAGCTGCCACTGGCTGACATCAAAGTTACAAAGGGGAGTACTTCTCTGTCCGCCTGCGATCATCCAAAAAATATCGTTAATGGCACTTTTCTGTCATTCAGTCGGTCAAACTGTGCAGGTGGCAATTCCAAACGGGTGGGTAAACATATCGCATATCAGAATGTGTGTGGGGGAGGCGTTTTTGGCCGCTGCAACCTCGTGGAGGGTGTTCCTGGCCATTTGTAGGAATGGATGGAAGATGCATGCACAGTTTCCTGGCCATTTTTAGAAATCTTCTGAGATCGGCGAAAAGACTTCAGGAACCTTTTCGCATCCAAGAGTTGAACACGTGCGCATGCAGGGCGCATGGGACATTCCCTCCTCGGTTGAAGTGCAGAAACAATGTTCTTCCCCAATTGTCCGTTCACCTATAGGTTCCGATTTGCAGTTGGCGAGGAGAAAGCCACACATGATTTCTTGATGCATGAGAGGAGCAGGTTCCTCACATGTGTGAATTTGTTCGCGAGGCAAGCCAGGTGTTAAAAGCGAGGACAACGCTGTGCCCTAACACATGTGGTTGATGGTGGCAGTACTTGTGGCAGGTGGAGATGGTGGGGAGGAGGAGGGAGCGGGGACATTGGCGCAGGTAGGCCGCAGTTTGACAACGTGGAGGGAGCAAAAGCGGCGTCTCTGTCCAAGTTGTTGGTGTGCCAGGGGCAGGAATAGACTATTCACTCAGTGGGCAGTAAAGGACTGTTATGGCCTGAAGTATTTTTATTTTTTTTTTTTTTTTTATTTTTTTTTTTTTTTTTTTTTTTCTTTTTTTTTTTCCAATTTTTTTTTTTTTTTTGTATAACAGCTCCAGACGTCCGCACTGAAGTGCACCTTGGAAAACAAAAGATATGTCAAGGGGACTTGGCCACTTTCTGTTCTACATTATTAATGTAAGTGCTGGTACTGCCTTTTTGGAAAAATAAATTTACGGACTTGGAAGCTCTCCATCTCGGCTCCGCACAAAGCCATTAGTTTCTGATCGGTGCAGAGTCCACCATTTGGAATGGGGAGGGACTGCTAAGTACCAACAACTTGGACAGGAAGCAGAGTTGCTGCTGCACCTTAGGTTTGGTTGGCCGCAAATTACGTTGTCTCTTTGCAATCGCATGCTGAAACGACTGCTCGGCGCCATGGAGTAGCGAAGGGAGCAGAGGAGCATACTGGAACCGGGAGTTGCTGTCAAAGAGAAACCACAGCTCCCTTTGCAGAGGTGGTGGAGCTTTGAATGGCTGCAATGGCATGGCTTGAACTGGGCGCTGGCTCCTGTTGCTCAGGACTGGCAGGATGGACCACCACATATGAGCCAACCTTTCTCCCTGGCCACCGGAAGGTGAAGCTGCATGGGGTTGAGGGCGGGGCCGGGGGCCAAAACCGTTACCCCGGGCCCCTTGGTTCATTTTTCTCCCTCCCAGTTTCTACATATCCCCAAAAATTCCGGCTCCTCTGGTGTCTTAGCAAAGAACTGCCCCCAAACCCCCGCCGAGTATCGTTTTTTCCCGGGCCAACGCCCCGTACTGAGTAACAAAACTGCCCCCCCGCTCCCCTTCCTGAGCCCCGGGCTGCTACTTTTTTGGGAAACCTGCGAAGGGGGTTTTTTTTCCCGGGGGCCGTTTGGTTTCCCGACCTCACACTCCCCCTGCAAACCCCCTTCTGACTCACGCCCCAACACTACCCACTTGCGGGCTCCCGACGCTGCCTGACGCCCCAAGCTGCCCGCCTCTTTCTCCTGACGATATGAAGCCCTTCCCCTCACCCGGCCCCAATTGGGGTCGGCCACATCTTCATTTTAATTTTTTTTTTTCATGGGCACTGCTGTCCCATAAACCCGCCCTTGGTATCCCAGGGGCTGACCCCTCAAAAACATGACCCCCATCCACCCCTCCACTTTCTATATTTTTGCCGCCTACTGAAAGAAGCGGGGGAAATTTTGGGCCCAATTTTCGCTGCCAATAGCTGCTGACTGTCCCCCTTTCCATATTTTTTCATCCTCGCTATATAGTGGCGCTAAACCCAGCCACATAGTAGATCTCTGGCTGAAGAACCGGATGGAGAGCCCCGGGGGGTTGGGAGGGGTGGGGCCGCTGACCCGCCCCCCCTTTCCCAAAAAAAGGGGTTGTGTAATGTTCCCACCGACTCTTGGCGGGGGTTGGGTCAGATTCATCGGGGAGGAAGTGATGACCTAGTCAACCAATCAAAAACCTTTGGGGGTTGCTGAACAACACAGGGCCACTAAGGGAACAGGGGCACTTGTCCCCTCACCGAGTGCCCCCTCCCCTGGGGACCCCCCCTTGCTGTGCTGCGACCTGAGCCTGGAAGGGTTTGTCCTCGCCCCCCGAAAGGTGAAAACCTGCCCCCCCCTCTCTTTTCTGACATACTGTTTGTTTCTAAAATGTACAACACTGTTTTATGAAGATATCTGTATATGATAAATACCACCCCCGTTTTTTTACTACAAATGATCCCAGTAACAAGCTTGGGAACCCTTTGGAAAATAAATTGCGCTCCACAAATTTGGGAGGGAAAAAATTTATTTGGGATTGCCGTTTAAAAACTGTTTTTTTTACTGGAAAAATAAAACACAAACAGGCTTAATTAAAACTTCGGGTAAAGATTTTCTACAGAATTTCTTTTTTGGGGGGTAAAAAACCCAAAATTTTTTTTTTACAGAGAAAACTGCAGGGAAAAACGCTTAAATAACCCCTTGGGGTGGGAAAAATTTTCGCAAAATAATTGACAGCCCACCCAAAATACTAGTTTTTTAGCGGGTTTTCCCAAATTTCCGGGGTTTTTTATTCTACACAACAAGAAAAAAAATTTAATTAAAACCCTTTGCTTTTGAATTATCTACAGGAAAAATTTTATTTTTTGGGGGAAAAAGAAGGGTTTTTTCTTTGTCACCAAAAGACAAAAACAACGCAAAATTAACCCGGGTTAAATTGGGGCAAAAGAATTGGGGCACCACAAACACTAGCTTTGAGCAGGTTTCAATTGCATGTTTTCAACGCTACACAAAAAAAGAAAGAATTGTAAAATTAAAATTTGCTTTGAATTATGCTTTCAGGGAAAAATTTTTTTTTTGGGGGTGAAAAAACGGTTTCTTGGAGTCACCACAGCAAAAAAACAAACCCTTTAAATTTAAACCCCCGGGTGTAAATTTCGCAAAAGAAAAAAGCAAACCAAAAAAACAACTTTTCTTTGGGGAGCGGGGGTTACAATTCGTGTTTTCTACGCTTTCACAACAAGAAAAAAATTTTTTAATTAAAACCCTTTGCTTGTGAATTAGCTAAAAAGGGAAAAATTTTAATTTTTTCGGTTAAAAAAGACGGTTTTCCCTTTGGGGGCCCCCACAGCACCAAAAACAACGCTTAATTAACCCCTGGATTTTAAATTGGGGGGCAAAAGAAATTTAGCAGGCCCCAAAACTACTTTGCTTTTTAGCGGGTTACCAATTTTCTGGGTTTTTTACGCTACACAACAAAGAAAAAAAAAAAAATTGTAAGGAAATTTTTTTAACCTTTTTTTCCCCGCCCCCTTGTAAATTAAAAGGGGCCTACAGGAAAAAATTTTAATTTTTTTTGGCCGGTGAAAAAACCCCTTTAAATTTGTCAAAACCGGGCAGCCCAAAAACAACGCTTAAAATTTAAACCCCCGGATGTAAATTTTCGCAAAAGGGAAATTTAGCAGCCACAAACACTAGCTTTTTTAGCGTGTTACAATTACGTTTTTTTTTCTAGCTACACAACCCAAAATAAAAAATTTGTTAAATTAAAACCCCCTTTGCTTGTGAAATTTTGCCCCGGAAAAAATTTTTTTTTTTGGCGTTTAAAAAAGATGGTTTTTTTTGGAGTCACCACAGCAGAAAAAAAAAAGCTTTATTAAACCCAGGATGTAAATTGGGACAAAAGAATTGAGCAGGCCAAAAAAATTTGTGGTAATTTTTATTGTAAAAACGCTGTTTTTTTAAATGAATACAAAAAGGAAAAGGCTTTAAACCCCCCTTTGGGTTTCCCAAAGTTCGTGGGGCAGATAGCATTTAAAAAGTATAAAGCATTGCAAATGGGCGCACACTGGGCTTCAGATCCAATACCCCCAAAAACAAAATAGAACATTAAAAACAGTCTCTGAGCCAAGCGAGAAAAACCCCAAAAAAATCCGTATAAAAGTGATTCCATAAAGCTATCAAATCACCGCACAGCACCTTCCCTGTCAGTACATGAGAGGGGACTTAATATGCGGTGACTCACAGAATCCCCCCGGGGCCCCCCCCCCCCCCTCTGATGCTTCATCTCCGTCATGCGGCTATGCCCTTCTTCCCCTAGAGTGTTTTGCCCCATTAACCCATGTTCGCAGCCTTTTAATCAATCAAAAGCACACTTCGTTCCCCAATCCCCAAACTTCGACTTCGTTCAGAACCGAAATTTTCCTGAAATTCGAAACGAATTCCACTTTGTTAGAATCAATTCGCCCATCTCTAATTGTTATGCAATCTGTATCTTAATGGGGATTTGGATATGTAAACTTTATATAATTATTGACTGATTAGAGATGTTTGGAATACATATGCAATTTTGTATTAACACACTCAGCTTACAAATGGCTCTATGGAAGAGCTGAATTGTAGCATCTTTTATGGTCTTTGGGAAAAATTCACATTTTTTTGAAGTGGGATTCTTTTCTTTTTTTTTCTTTTTTTTCTTTTTTGAGAAAATAGGTTTTTTCCTCACTAAACCAGAATTCTTTACTGTAAGAGCAGTGAGACAGGAACCCCCGCTGCCACAAGAGGTTGTGATTGTGGAATCATTGACCAAGTTCTTAAAATATAATATCACAGGTTAAAGTTAATAAATTCTGGAGATAGGAAGTTGTTCCAGGGATTATTTTGATTTCCATATTTGGAGAAGAGTAGGAATTTTTCCTCTTGTATGAGACATTGGCATACACCTCATAGGTATTTTTGTCTCCCTCTCGATCAACACTGTAAGGTTACACTGACGAGCAAAAGGGTAGCACTATTTTGAACTTTTGACTTTCAGCTTCCATATCTACCATCATTTTATAGACAATTCTTTTGGCTATCTCACACATACATTTGACGTGTAACTATTTAGCATATGCTTAGTTAGGCAAATTCTTGTTATTTTACTGCATTGCTACTGTTTTGCTCTGAAAAAACTAAATTATAATTTTTATCATTTTGTTAGTATTTTGTAAATCCACCTTTGACTTTCAACACTGTCTGAATCCTTCTGGGCAGATTAAAGAATGTCTTGACTGAAATCTGATCCCAGGTCTCTTCTACATGCTTCCAATGTTGGTGCATGTAGAAGACTTGCTTGGGTACAAATATAGCTTTTTCTTCAACTCTACCAACAAGTGTTAAATTGGATTGTGGTCTGGGGACTGTGGGGGCCAATTCAGCAACTCTACTTCATTGTCACTGAACCATTTCTTCATCAACCTTGACATATGCTTCGGGAAGTTCTCCTGTTGCAATACTATGTCATTCTTTTCAGGCCCATAGTACTTAGGTGAACAAAGTAACTCATCTTGTAGGATACTCACATATAGTTCAATTTTTAGACCACCATTGATCCTCATCAAGTATCCAACTTCTTTGGCTGTGAAACAACCCCCTATCATCAGGCTTCCTACACCAAACTTGACAGTTCCTTCAATTTCTTGATCCATTAGCCACCTTTTCCCTTGATTTTTCTAGACCTATTTGCACCCATATGCTCCCATTAGTGCCCAGTCAATTGACTTTTGTTTCATTGCTCCAAATCATTGTCAGTGTATAGGTTTGCATTTTCAATAACACAATAGGAATGAAATTTTGAAATCCATCTGAAAAATATACATTTTTTAAATTTGTCTATCACCCTAAATTCTGATGAATCTAATAACTTTTGTCACTGGAAGAGCCAAACAATCTGATGAAGAAGTTTTCAAACATGAAAACAATAATTTATTTCAGAGATTTGTCGCGAGGGGCTATCCTAAAAAAAGTTCTGCATAGAGTTTATACTAGAGCCAAGAATACATCTTGGTCAGATTTACTAATAATGAATAATAAAACATCTAAAACAGACAAAAATAGTAAGCTTATCAGATGCATAGGTACCTTTGAAAGCAATAATCTACAAGTGAAACAAATCTTAAATTGATGGCCATTACTATGGGCTGATCCCGACCTTTCATTTGTTCTTGCAGAAGACCTTAGAATTAGTTACCATTGTGGAAAAAAAATCTCAAAGATTTTTTAGTTCAGTCATTTGTCTACTTTTACAGTGCCTCTTGATTGGTTGTCACCCACAGTAACAAGGTCTTATGCCTGTTGTTATAAGATAAAAGGGAAAGATTTCTTAAAGGGCCAGCACCCCGGTAATTACTATTTTGCCGGCCGCTGGTCCTATATAAGGAATACGCCCCCAGCACTCTCTGCCAGTTCGTTGGTGTGCGTTGCCTAGTCTTGAGAGTGTTGGAAGTCCTGTCTGATTACCCGTGTACCAGTCCGTTCCGCTACGTTTTCTGACCTTGCCTGTTTGCCGCCTGCCCTGACCGTCTGGCCGTCTCTGACCACGAACCTCCAACCCTCTTCCGCCCGTCCTGACCTTCCCAGTCCTTTCTGAAGCAAAGCCCCCCCACAGCATGATGTTGCCACCACCATGCTTCAAGGGGAAAGGTGTTTAAGAGATGTGCAGGGCGGAAAGTTATTTTGTTTGTC